>JALJSC010000198.1:40000-232737 GCA_023969325.1 Oryzias curvinotus | reverse complement strand
AGCTTCTTCTGGTCCCGTTCCAGAGTTTTAAGCTGCCGTTCCAGGTCTGTCTTTACTTGTTTCACAATCTCATCCACCTTCTCATCCCTCGACTTCAGAATCTTCTGCTTTTCTTCCAGCCGTTTGTTCTCAGTCTCATATTGAATCACCTGGAACACACAAGCATTTAATTTGAGGAGGGTGGTTGTTCGCGGGTCTTTGTCTGGCAGGGGGGGCTCTTGGATGCCTGGATTGGCCGGGCTGTGGGGGGCCACGCCTCCTGCCTTTGCTGGAGCATTCAGTGTGATCAAAGTCCAGTCTAAGAAGCACACATTCATTCAGCCCACCTGCTTATTCCCTTTTGCTCAAATATGGGCGTGGGTATTGTTTTTACACCCCTCTTCAAGAATATTGGTGATGCAGATCTAGTGTGCTAATGTCTGTGTGCATAAATCTTCCATCATTCATGTATGAATAGACTTCCAACCTGTAAATAGTTGTGTGCAGACCATTTGTTGATGTGAGAACTAAGTCATGCAATTTACTGATGACACTGTTATGGTTTGACTTAGTAGTAGTATCGACTGCCCCCCCCCCCCCACCATCTCCCCCATCTCTAAAATCCCGCTCTTTCTCTCCTCTTTCCTTCCGTCCAGTCCAACAAAGAAGGCTCATCTGTTGGACAGGACAAGTAAAAAAAATTAAATAAGATAAAATAAGTATGATAATAACCACTGATAATCCCCCCCCATCTAGGGCTCCCCCCAAGATCTCCCCCCGTGGGGTCAAAATGACAATGGGGGGGTATTATTTGTTTCCTCTCATAGTTGAGCTTTACTGATGATGGAAATTACCGACCTCTCAAATCTTTAGAAGTGGGAGAACCTGCACTGGCTGACTGAATACTTTTTTTTAGCCCACTGCAGATTCTGCAGATGAGATAATAAACGTGCCGGTTATGCACAAGAGAAAGTAGCTCTGCGTCTCTCCATCACGCTAAGAACAGACCCAATACCGATCCCTCCACCCCTCTTTGCTAAACAACATTATTTTTCAGTTTGTACATTTAATTCAAAGAAAGAAAATTTAACCTCGTCGATGAGACGCAGGAAATGGTCGTTGCCGTCAACCATGTCATCTTTGTCCTTAGTGATTTCCCTGATAACGTTTTGTTCCATAATGACGGGATTTGAGAAGTACAGGTGAGGTCCGCTGAACAGGTGAGGCCGCTGAACAGGGGAGTTCCGTCTGAACAGGTGAGGTCCGTCTGAACAGGTGAGGTCCATCTGAACAGGTGAGGTCCGCTGAACAGGTGAGGTCCGTCTGAACAGGTGAGGTCCGTCTGAACAGGTGAGGTCCGTGTGAACAGGTGAGGTCCGCTGAACAGGTGATGTCCGTCTGAACAGGTGAGGTCCGCTGAACGGGTGAGGTCCGTCTGAACAGGTGAGGTCCGTCTGAACAGGTGAGGTCCGTCTGAACAGGTGAGGTCCGTCTGAACAGGTAAGGTCCGCTGCACAGGTGAGGTCTGGTGGAGCCGCGTCGTTTCTCCTGCTTTTATCAGGACAGGAGTCTCCATCTCCTCCCCATACCTGCGCTGAGGTCCAATCATGAGATGACACCTGAGGAGGAGAGGTATGTGGTCGAGGTGAAAAACTGGAATTTCGACTCGGAACCAGCTTTTCTGCGTCTCTGGAGCCAACCGGGTCGCTGGTGGGCGGATTTACGCGCAGACACCTGCTATAAAGAGGCTTCCCAGCATCCGTCCGGCGTGCGTAAACGCTCTGGACTCCTGTCGGTCCGAGGCTCTCTCATCCGCAGTCATGAACCTGAAACAACTGAGCCAGGAGCTGGGGGTGTCTCTTGGATCCTTTCCACGCAGCGCAGACGAAACGGACTCCAGGGCAGGGAACCGGCAGACCCTCGATGGGCTGAACAAGCGACTGGAAGAGTACCTAAGAAAATAAACAGACTGAAGGACAAAAACCAGGAGCTGCAGACGGAGATCGACGAGAGGAGAGAACACCATGAACTAGACTGGAAACAAACATTGGAGGTTCAGGAGCAGGTGGGGGTTTTTCTTTTCTGAACCAGTTTTTTGTTTGGATTATAAATGTGGTGTTCTGTTTTCCTCTTCAGATTAAAGAGATCACAGAGGAGAACGCAGAGAGACTGCTAAAGATCAACAATTGTACCAACTTGGAGAAAAAGTGAGAACGTGGCAGAACTGTTCTCCACACTTGGACACAGAACTGAGTTTCTTCTGTTTGCAGGCTGGAGGAGGAAACGAGGGCCAGCAAAGAGCTGGAGGATCTGAAGACCGTCCTAGTAGACACCGGACAGACCCAAGACCATCTGCAGCAGGAGATCAATCTGCTGACGTCAGAGCTGGATGGACTGACCACAGAGCACCAGAAAGTGAGGCTCGTGTTTGCAGAGTCGCTCTCTGCTCACCTGAGGCTGAACTTCAGCTCTTTTTGTCCTGCAGGAAGTGGATTCTCTGTGTGAGAACCTGACTTCTGAAGAAGACTCCCAGAACCCCAAGCTGGCTGATGTGGTCAACGCCATCCGGAAAAAATATGATGAGATAACAAACAATAACACGAAGGAGATGAAGAAGTGGTACGAGGACCAGGTATGATGACATTTCTGTCTGACCTCTCCACCTCTCCACCCTCCTAGTTCATCAAACTCTGCATTGTTTGTCTGTGTAGCTTGGGAGGATAGAACAGCAGGATGCCCAGAACCTGGAGGCGCTGAAATCTGGAAATTCTGAGCGCACTGAACTGCTGACGGAGAAGCAGAACCTGGAGATTGAGATTAATACTCTGATTACTAAGGTAATCCCCCACAAATATAAAAAACAGAGTGAAACACGGGGAAGTGAGTTAAACTTTAACCATAAAACCTGAAGATTCAGGGTTTAGCAACGTTTGGAAACGTCTCCCATTCCTCACAGGCTTGTCAACACCTGAGCGCTTTCATTCAAAGTATAACCTGAAAAATAAGAAGCAGTTTGTAGTCTGGTTCTCTTCGTCAGCATTCTGACCTCCTGCTTTCTCCACAGAACGAACGTCTGGAAAAAAATCTGAAGGAGATCAGAGAGTTTGGCTTCAAAGACAAAGCAGGACAGCTAACGGAGAAGCTGGAGAAGCTGATATCCCAGATTGATGAGCAGAAGAATAAGAACCAAGACCTGCTGTCAAGTGTATTTGTAAACTGCGTGCTCCCACACTTGCAAAGGGACAGGACTGGACCAAGGATTTCACTCTTTCCAAGTGTTTTATTAGCAACAGTAGTAGTAGTTGGCAGTAGCAGGTGAAAAACCTTTAAACAATCAAAACAGAAAAAATAAACAGTTAAGTATATTTAAATCAAACATAAGGTAAACCAGGTAAATAAATTAGGATGAAATCTAAACCAACAATTTGTAACCAAGAAAATTAAACCAACAACTCAGTTTAAATTGTAGAAACTTAAATACAATTTATCTCAACTTAAGTAGATTATTTTAACAATAATTATCTTTTTCCAGGTTAACAAATATGTATAATGTCAAGCAAACATTTGTAGGACATTTTACAACATTTAATCATTTTTTTCTTTTAATCCAATACAGCAATGTGACATTAAAGTCCAGCATTGAGCTTACCAGTAGCCCTTTATAGTCCAAGTCCCACTCACGCAGTGGTTTGAGATTAGCATCCAAGTTCGTGGAAACTGCCGTCATCCAGCTCAGTTCTTACACATGGCGCGGTGAAACGCCGTTTTAAGCGTTCCCAGCTTCTGCGCTGATTGCCGTCATTCAGTTCAGCTGGTAACGGCGCGCGTGTATTGTTCTCCGTGCTGAGCGCACGCAGGCTGCTGCGCGCTCATGTGTGAGGTGCTGCGCGTTCATGTGAGGCGCTGCGCACTCCAGGTCACAGCGAGGCAACCACCTCCGCTGATCAGCGTGACACCTCCCACTCGATCTTGTGGCACTGTCCTGAAAGATCGTACCTCCTCAGGCGAGCTGGTCTCTCTGAACTTGCTCCTCCACTGGCAAGAGGACAACGAGGCGTCGGACGTCTCGATGCAGGATGGTACTCTGACAGCTCTTGGAGGACTCAGAATCTCCAGCGACAGGAACTGGTTTTGGAGATCTCACCACACTGAAAGCACCAAAACTTGGGGAGACCTTTACATAGACATCTCGAACAACACCTTTCTTGTCAGTATTCACACCAACCACTCTTGCAAGCTTGAACTGACCTCGTAATGCGTTCTGGTCACAGAGCCAAACGACATCTCCAACGGCAACGTTCCTTTCAGCAGTATGCCACTTACTGCGAACGAATAGATTGGGACCGGCCAGTTGGCTCCAGGACTTCCAGAAGTAGTTGATTTGGCTTTGAATTTCCTTTAGTCTCTTCAGAGGGTAGGTGGTGTAATCGAATGACTTGAAGTCTCCACTCGATGAGGCTCTACCAAGCAGCAAGGTGTTTGGACTGATGGACTCTATGCGTTCCTCTTGACTCTGGATTTTGGCATCAATGGGTCTTTCGTTGGCTAGGTTGGCAGCTAGCTGAAGTGTTGTTAGGAACTCACTGAAAGTAAGGCCTTCTACCTTGCGAAGACTCAACAGAGCTCTTTTGGTGATTCTAACAGCAGCTTCAGCAGCCCCGTTTCTGTGAGGTGAATCAGCAGGGTGGATCTTCCATGTCCAGTGTGTTCCATTTCTGGTGGCATAGTCTTCTAGTGATGCTTTGTTTTGCTCTCTCAGGAAACTATACATGTCCTTTAGTATGGGTTTAGCTCCTATAAAGTTTGTGCCTGGGTCAGACCAGATTTTTCGGGGGTGGCCTCGGACGGCAGTGAACCTCTGGTAGGCGAGCAGGAAGCTCTCTGTTGATAGCGTATTTGCTAGTTCAACATGGATGGCTCGACTGGACATACAGCAGAAAACGACGCCCCATACTTTCATGGTCACTCGCCTCTTTATATCATCCTTTACATGGTATGGTCCAAACAGGTCAACGGATGTAAACTGAAATGGTGCGGCAGGACTTGATCTTTCTTCAGGTAAGTCCCCCATGATTTGCCGGCAGGTTCTCGCTTTGGCCTTTTTGCAGAAGATGCACTTGATTACAACCTTTTGGGCGAGAATCCTTCCCTTGACGACCCATGCCTTCCTCCTCATTCTCAGTAGGGTTCCAGCCACTCCTTCATGCCCCTCTCCATGAGCTTCTCTGGCTAAGAGGGTAGAGATCCAGGCTTGGGATGGTAGAAGGGGAACAGCTTTTAGGTCCTCTTTGAAGGTCTGGATTCTGCCACCACACACTAAAAGTCCAGTTGACTGGTCTCTGTAGACAACGAGCCTGTCTGTTGTGGAACTTTGAAAGTTCACGCCCTGTTGTGCCGCCAGGCAGAGGTCTCTGAATGCATCTTCTCTTTCAAAGACTGTGATGACACCCGATGACTGTACTGCCTCCCACTTTTCTTTGTCTTTGGTCTTGACATGTAGGAACTTCTTCGCTGCTCTCCAGATGAATGCAATGGTCTTGACCAGCTTCCTCAGATCACTGAAGCACCTTTCGTCTACCAGCTCTTTGATTGTTGTTCCTGCAGGTGGTCTTCTGGAGTCTTTGACTAGATCATGATCTTGCAGGCGAGTCCTGGTAATTATTGCTGTGAAAGTCTTTTTCTGGATTTTAGCGATATTGTCTCTGGCTTGTGCAGCAACGTCTCTGGCGGATTTCTTCGGCCACTCATCTGTAGGGAGTTGAAGAAACTTCGGACCCGACTGCCACTCAGAGTCCTCAGTCAAAAGTTCAGGACTGGCCCCTCTGGTGATGATGTCCGCGATATTTGTTTGTCCTGGAATCCACCACCAGTCGTCAACGTTCGTGCTGCTCTGGATCTCACCTACTCGATTCGCGAAGAAGGTCTGGTAACCATAACTCTCACGCTGAATGGCGCCTAAGACTGTCTGACTGTTGACAAGATGAAACCACTCCTTGACGTCGATTCTGCAGTGTCTCTGGAAATAGTTCTTCAGTCGAGCTGCAAAGACTGCTCCACATATCTCTGCTTTAACAGGATCACCTTTATGGTCAAGAGGGGTCAGCTTGGCTTTGGACTCGACCAGTCTCACGACGACACCATCGCTGCAGCTCCAACGAAGGTACATCACAGCACCATATGCGTGTTCACTGCCATCTGAAAAGGTAATGCCAGTTGGTTGTGCGCATGGATCTAATGGAGTCAGGGAGCGAGTGAATCGAAGTTGGCTCAGGACAGCATATTCTTCGAGCAGTTTTATGGCGTCTTCTCTGAGTTCTTTGGATAAGGCAGCATCCCAAGTATCTTCTTCTAAAGAGAACTTTGCTTTTGCTTCCTGAAAGGCTCTCCTGACAAGAATGGCCCCCTTTTGTTTTGCAGGAGTCACAAGTCCAAGGGGGTCATACAGTCCAGAGACTTGACTCAGCAGTTGTCTTCTTGTCAGCGGATCTGGAGTTTGGGTTCTTACTTCTTCCTTAAGCAGGTCTTGGCCGAGGCGCATCTTTTTCTTCTTTTTAGAGAAGTTTACTGCAGCCATAACATGGAGTTTGTCGTCATCTATTGTGTAGCCTAGGCCAAGGGCTTTGTTGTCATCTTCGGTGAGCTGGTTTGGTAGGATCATAACCTCTGGGTGCTCTGTCTTCTCATCTCTGGGCTTCCTCCCACTTTGAGCTGAATAGACCCAAGGCTTCATGTAGAACCCGCCTGCTCTCAGGATGCGCTCAATGTTAGACGTGAGGAGGTTTAGATGGTTAAGGTTGTTGTGAGAAGTTAAGATGTCATCCACATATGCATCTTCTTCGAGCACACGTCTTTCCTCTTTTAGGTGATTGAATGGAGGTAGGTTGGCGGTCTCCCGCATGGCAACTTGGGCGATGCAACCGGCAGGTTTATCTCCGATGTTTACCCTGGTGATAGCATAGTCTTCTATTTCAGACTCTTCCGTGTCACGCCAGAGAAATCGATGCAGATGGACCTCTCTCTCCTCCAACCAGACAGAGTTGTACATCTTGCGTATGTCACCAATTGCAGCGAAGACACCAGCACGAAACCTCAGTAGGACAGCTCTTGTCGGATTCAGGACGTCTGGACCTTTGATCAGCATGTCGTTCAGGCTGAGACCTCTGTACTTCTGACTGCTGTTCCACACCAACCTCACTGGGGTGGAGACAGAGTGTGGGTTTGGAGCAATTAAGTGGCTGACATACCACACTGGTCCAGTCCAGCTCTGTAGAAGGTCTTTGGACAGCTTCACTGCAGCTTCACGGTCAATCATTTCGTGAACTTGTGAAGTGTAGGCTGTCTTCCACTCAGGTTCTTTCGACAGCTGTTTTTCTGTCCTGAGGAAAGTTGCTTCTACTGCTCTTCTATTGTTTGGCAGGGATTCCGGCTCCTCGGTCCACGGATACTTTGCGTGCCAGTGTGGTTCAGGACTGTGTTTATCTCCGGTCACATAAGTCAGGCCATTTCTTATGATCTCCATTTCTCTCTCTTCAGCGAGTGTCATTTCTTTTCCTCCAGGCTGGCAGTTCCCGCAGCGGCAACCTCCACATTTTGGCTCACAGGCGGCTCCAATACTCTCCCATTTCCACCACTTTAGGAACTCTTTGCTGCTGGTGGCTGTATTGGACTGGACCTCAGGTTGGTTACTGTACTGACGGGAAACTGACTCTTTAGAAGTAAGTTCATTGTACTTAACAGCCGCAGTTCTCATGGATCTTGCAAAGTGAGTCTTTGACGTATGGGCTGTTACAGTAACTTCCTCAAAGAGGTTTGGGTGCGTGCCTCCGACCGTCTTGCCTAGTGGGCCATCCCAGAGCACCAGATCACCGATTGAGCGAATCTTCTGAGGTACAAGCTGACCTTCTTTGTGGCTAATCAGTAGCTGGATCTCTTTGGGTCTCACGAGGTCTTTGAAGGCAATGTCTGGGAAGATCCTCTGTAGCTTGTTAGCTGAAACGTGTCTATGAACTTCTGCAATTTCATCAAGTCCATAGCAGATGAGTTGATGTGACTTGAGACCCCCTCTTGGAGTGCTGACACGTATTTTGAGGAGGTAACGCTTTGTTGCAACGGACACCTTCATTCCTCCAACACCATGGACCACTAATGTGACGTTTTCACTCTGAAGGTTCAACTTGCTTGCAGCTTGATGCGTTATATAGTTTGTGTCAGAAGCCAGATCAATGAGGGTCCCAACTCTCTGTCCATCGTTGGCAGTGACATTGAGGAGCATCAGGATGACTGGATACTCGTGTAAGCCATGCTCCTCCAGAAGGCCCCTCTCAGCTGCAGCAGAGTTGTATGCACGAGACATGACGTTGCAGAAAGCGTCTCGACACTGCTGCGCCAGCTCAGGTGAGAGTTTGGAGAAGAATGCTTCTTGGACTTCAGTGAATTTCTTTCCTTCTACTCTCACTGGCGTGGACTTTGATGACCTCTGGGAATAGTCTCTGGATAATGGACACAGAAGATAGTGGTGTTGGTCTTTGCACTCTGGGTTGCCACACAGGTAAGTGGATTTTCTGCAGGGTTCGCCATTATGAACTTCAAGACATCTCCTGCAGGCGCCGAGTTGCTGCACTGCGTCTCTTTTCTCTGACAGCTTTGAGGTCCTAAATTTTCTGCAGACGTAAAGCTTTTTCTTGTGTCTTGTGTCTCCGCAGATTATGCAGCCTGTTTCACTTGTAGACTTTGTGGTCTTTGTTCTAGCGTATTTTACTGCAACCTTTGTCTTCTCTTTGGCAGGGTCGATGTCCCTCAGTTGCTCTAGTTGTTCATAAATTGCTTCTTGGGACTGCAGGAACCCAAGCAACTTATCAAAGCGATTCTGGTGGTTCACAAAATTCTTCTGGTCCGCAGCATAGGTCAACCAATCTTTCTTCAGATTTTCTGGCAGCTTGCTTTCTATGGACTTTGTGACTAGGGGGTTCTTTAAGGCTTCTGCACTGTCGAGTTGGCTCAGATCATAAAGCGCTTTTTCAACAGCTTGGATCAGTTCCACAACTCTTCTTGGATTGTTTCCTCTGACAGGCGGAATGGCTTGTAGCTCTTCGATGATCTCTAGTGCAATGGCGGTCTGATTTCCATACCGGTTCTCAAGGACTCTGAAGATCTCGTCTGCTGTGGCATATGTTGACAGACGTAGATCTTTGGCCACCTTCTCATCGAGACTATCGAGCAGTTGGAACTTCCGGACTTCTCTTGACCCGGTTGGTTCACCTTGCTTCTGCAGAGCCTCCCATTCTCTCTTCCATTTGTAATAGTCACGTTGAATGCCGGTAAACTTTGGGAGAGCTGTGGCTTTGAGCTTTATAGCTGCTACAGTGCTATGGGCTGTAATAGGCTGACGTTCAGTGTCCTCTTTGATGCTAGCTGCTTTGATGAAGGCAGCCTTCCTTGACACCAGCTTGGGCAGGCATAATTCCAGCTCTCTGAGGCGGCGATCAAAGTCTCTTTGCTCGGCAGATGGAGCCCAGCGATTCCAGATTTGATGCTCTTTTTTGGCCTTGAACACCAGCTTCTCGAGGTTGGTGAGCATAAAATCATATGCCTCCAGTGGCGTGTCAGGCTGAGTGGAGGAGACATTTTCACACTCTGCCTCTGCAACTTGAAGCGCCAGCAACAGTTCTTTTTCCCCATACGAGGCCCACAATGTCTCTCGAACCAGGAGCTTAACTTCTTTTAATCTTTGCTCACATTCTTTCTCCGTCTTTTCTATGTCGGCTCTTTGTAGATCGCTCAGCCCTGGTGCGCCCTCTGTTGCGTTGCGCTGTTCCAGATATGCGGCTTTCACGTCTTCGTTTGCCTCCATGACTCTGGAGCCCTCCATTGAAAGCATTTTGAAGTTTTCCTGTAGCTCCTCCACAGACATCTCCATGTGGGTCCTCACAATGTTATTGGTCAAGCGGGAAAAAAGTCTTTTTGCTGTGGTCCGCTCCACTTTTAATTCCTCGAGTGTTTTTGACTCGGCCATGCTGCTCTTTCCTCAGCTGTTGGATGGACGGCAGGTAAGTCTCCAGGCCCCCTTGTGGAGTCTTCTCCCTCCCTCTTGGCGGTGGGCTTTAAGTGGAGTCTTCACTGTTGCACGTGATTCACACTGTTGCACGTGATTCACACTGTTGCACGTGATTCACACTGTTGCACGTGATTCACACTGTTGCACGTGATTCACACTGTTGCACGTGGTTTTTCACTGTTGCACTTGGTTTTTCACTGTTGCACTTGGTTTTTCACTGTCAAGTGTATTTGTAAACTGCGTGCTCCCACACTTGCAAAGGGACAGGACTGGACCAAGGATTTCACTCTTTCCAAGTGTTTTATTAGCAACAGTAGTAGTAGTTGGCAGTAGCAGGTGAAAAACCTTTAAACAATCAAAACAGAAAAAATAAACAGTTCAGTATATTTAAATCAAACATAAGGTAAACCAGGTAAATAAATTAGGATGAAATCTAAACCAACAATTTGTAACCAAGAAAATTAAACCAACAACTCAGTTTAAATTGTAGAAACTTAAATACAATTTATCTCAACTTAAGTAGATTATTTTAACAATAATTATCTTTTTCCAGGTTAACAAATATGTATAATGTCAAGCAAACATTTGTAGGACATTTTACAACATTTAATCATTTTTTTCTTTTAATCCAATACAGCAATGTGACATTAAAGTCCAGCATTGAGCTTACCAGTAGCCCTTTATAGTCCAAGTCCCACTCACGCAGTGGTTTGAGATTAGCATCCAAGTTCGTGGAAACTGCCGTCATCCAGCTCAGTTCTTACACATGGCGCGGTGAAACGCCGTTTTAAGCGTTCCCAGCTTCTGCGCTGATTGCCGTCATTCAGTTCAGCTGGTAACGGCGCGCGTGTATTGTTCTCCGTGCTGAGCGCACGCAGGCTGCTGCGCGCTCATGTGTGAGGTGCTGCGCGTTCATGTGAGGCGCTGCGCACTCCAGGTCACAGCGAGGCAACCACCTCCGCTGATCAGCGTGACACCTGCTGAACATCACTGGCAGCCTGCAGAAGCAAATCCAGAAATACAAAGACCTGGTTGGCTGCAAGCATCAGCCTGAGCGAGGTGAGTCAGGAAATGCCCCAAAAACACTACAAATATTTACAAAAAACTGGAGTCCAAGAAGGATTTTTGACAAGTTTCTGACTAACAAGTGGGATTTTGTTTACAGAAGCTTCAAGGTCCGGGTCTCCAGAGGAACCCGATGGTGACAGAAGCTCTGATGAAGGGCAGTCCAACGAACAAAACAACAATCCAGAACTATGTGATAATAATGACAGTGATGGGGTTGAAACAATGATGACGACTTAAGTCAGTATGCCTGAAACCAGCGTCCAGTGGCCGTTTGGGGAACTGCTACTTTTGTGTTCTGCTTTAAATTCAGAAGGTGGGCGGGGCTTACAAAGGACATGATGTTATTACAACATCCTATAGAAAATAAAAGCTCAAATGAGTCACAGGAGTTTGATCACATCTTTTTTCTTCTTCTCTGTCACTGATGATAAAGAATCACATCAACTCTGTCAAAATAAAAGCATCTGATTTCAAAAGAAGTTCCAGATGCTGGTGTTTGTCGACTTGTCACTCAGCAGAGGGATTGGAAATCACAGAAACCTCATAGATCCACCATCAATGATCAATAAACTAACAATCATTCCAATAGTTACATTTACTAAGTGTAAAGTTTAAAAAAAAAAATTTTTAATCACCAAACGTTTTCTATCAGGAAACCATTTTTATTCATTTCTTAATTCTAAATAATAACATGCATAAATTTAGAGCCCCAGTCTGATCATCTGCTGATCTGTTCTTAAAGCATTTGCAGTAATGATGATGATGATGATGATGATGATGACGATGATGATGATGATGATGACATTTTTTGCCAAAATCTAAAACCTGTGTGGTTTCTAGGACATAGTTTCTGCAGAGCAGCATTAGAAATTCTCCTCTGAGTTGTGGGCAGGACTGTTGTTGCAGAGTAAGCCTGCCACTACTTCCCATCATCCCTTTGTTTACTCTCCCTTACAGCCCCTCACACCCTGACATTAGTGGTAGAATCATCAGATCTGTCCATCCGTCCGGTTCTGATCCAGATTCCAGCTCAGAGCAGGAAAACAAAGACGTTCATGGATCTGTTGGTCTGCAGGTGGATGATCAGAATGGAGCAGAGCAGGAAGACTGTGGAGGCCAGTTGTAGATTGTACACAACTAAGAGCTTTTTTTCATCTGCTCCTGATTCACAATGATCTGAATAAAGAAACTCAGAAACACAGTTTTAATCTTAACTTCATTCATTTTCCTCCATTGTGGGAAAAATGTTACCAGAACGTGTTCAAAACTCGTTGGGTCTTTAGAGAGAAGTAAAACCAGTAAAAGGATCTTTGAAAACACCCAGATGACTAACTTCCTGCGATGTGGCCCCGCCCCCACTGACCTGCATGAAGACCTTCCCGATGATGACATCGTCGTCGTCTTTGAACACGGTGCTGAACACCACCGTCACCCGGTCTTTCTTGGCCTCTACATACCTGAAGCAGAATTTGTCACATTTGTTCTTGTGGGACATTTCTGACAGGAAACGTCTTGACGGCGTGTGAACTCTGAGCACATGTTTCACACACAGACGTACATGGACTCGTCGTCCCTGTAGTGCACCACGGCCCTGCTCTCGCCCTCTCTGCCTTCCTCCTGGAACTTGAAGTACTTCTCCAACACCGAGGCCAAGCAGTTCCTCTTCAGCATCCCCGCCTGGTGGATCACGTCGTCTTTGTTGGCAGGCAGGGCCTCCAGGTCGTACAGCAGAGACACGTTGTAGCCTGAAAGCAGCGGCGGCGGCGGGCGCCGTTAGTGCCGGCGGCTTGAAAGGGCGAGCCAGGACAGACGGAGACCTTCATCATGGACTGTAGGAACTCACCGGCTTCTGTTGACACCAGGAAGTTCCCATAGATCCTCTGGAGGAGCTGAAATCAGGGAGAGATGTGGGCTTTAGGGAACGACGGCCATCATGTTCTTCAGCTTTAAGAACAATAATAATACAGAGGAAGAAGAGACAATGGATCTGCAGCCAAACAGACCAAAACCAGAGAGGAAGATGAGGGTTCACCTTCCTCTCTGGATTCATGGCTGTCATTTACTGAATGCTTTTCACGATTCTCTGTTTCTGTCCATGTTTGATGAACAAATACAGTCATTTCAGTTCCTCTCCTCCGTTTCCATGACTACAGAGCTTTAACCCACACCGGGCTCAGAACTCTATCAGCGCGTTAAAGTGGGTTTCAGGATGAAAGCTAAACCAGTGGAACTCTGACCAATCAGAGACCTGGATTTGGTGGAGACCTTTCTCTGTCTGAGAACATTAGTAGAACAGAGAAGAACATCAGGACCAACGGTTCTTAGAAAGTTCTAGAGTTTTTAGGACTGAATCCTTAGCTGGACGTGACGGAACATCGGGTCTGCTGCTTCAGGAACCTAGAACCTGGTCCACGTGAGAACCTGAGGTTCTGCAGGAAAACGTCCCACATGTGAAGAACTTTAGAAGAAATCCACAAACCTCTGCGTCTGGAGCGGTTCTGACCGGAAAGTTCTTCTGGGTTTTGGGTTTGGGTCTCACAGAGTCTGAAGATCCGACTCCGTGTTCCGCCGCTCCACACCAGCAGAACATGATCCAGAACCTTCTCACTGCAGAACAGGAAGGAGGAAAAGGATCCCAGGAGGAAGGAAGATGACAGCTTCAAAATAAAAGACCCATTCATCATCTGTTTAGTCTGAATAAAAGTTCAGATTTCTGCTGAAAGGATCATCAAAGATCGTCTATGTGTTTCAGTGATGCTCAGCTTGTGTTTAAAAAGAAGATTCCTGCTGCTGCAGCGGATCATCTTCACTGATGATCAGAGGACAGAAAGAAAAATCACTTTCCTCCGTTCAACATCAAACTGTTCATGTCACCTTAAGGCGGGAACGTGCACGCACGCGCACACACGATAAAAAAACAAACAAAAGAATAGTGATAAAATGATAGAATGTAGAGACAACCATTACAAACTCTCAGACACAACCACACAATGATGCAAGGCACAGCTCTACACACACAAACAACGTCTACATGTAGAAACATATAGAAACCTTATAAAATAAAAATAAATAAATAAATAAATAAATATAGAAATCGTGTTTAAGCCTTACTTTATGAGTCCATGTGTGGATCCTTCTCCACTAAAATCTCTATGATCTGTTGGAAAGTTTTCCTTATTTTCCTTTATTTTCTAGGAGTTTCTCCTCTATGGAGACAGACGTTCTTATTCTGTTTCTACGGCAGCAGTGTAGCTACAAAGCAGCTGTCAGCTCACGTCTGCCCCCTGCCTTTCTGTGGGCGAACTGCAGCATTTTGACCAACGTCTGTCAACATTGACATGAGGCTCAGCAGAGTTTCCGCTCTGTCTGTGATCGCGAGACACTCAAAATCAGTCCTTTCCTTCCTTTATTTTTAAACCAATTTTCTAATTTTATCTTTTCTTTTAAAGTAAATTTTACGTTGATTATTTCTATGATGTGATTTTAATGCATTTTTCTGTTTTGTGAAGCACCTCGAATTACTTTGTGTATGAATAGACCTTTTTCACAAAAACCGGAAACACGTCATCAACGTGTAAACCTAGTTCCGGTTTGTGCTTCACTGGCGGAGGAATGGCAGAGCCTCGAGTGTTTTTGAAGAGCCTGAGTTGTGTTCCCAAGTTCACCAGCGCCGATGTGGTGAAGAGTGTGAAGATGCATTTGTCCACTAAAGGAAACAAATTGGACAAGAGATATAAATTCATCCACGAAGAGTTTGTCCACCATTACCAAGGTAAGCTTCAGCTAGCTTTAGCCATAGCCGCATCACCGTTAACTCTGTTTACGACGTCAATTGTAAATCCTGGTGTTATTAATTTGTAATAGAAGGTATAACACATCGCAGTGAATATGCTGTGTGTATGTTCAAGTGAAAAAGCATGAGATTAACATAACCAAAATCTTCTTCACTATTACTATTATTTTTCTGAAAGTAGAGTGAGCAGACGTCCTCTTTTTTTTGGAAATCTCTTTTATGATACCTATATAACAAAATAACATTGAGCATAGATGAAATGTAATCATATTTGCTTCATGTACGCAGCTCTGCACACCAAGTACTCTTTTAGAAATATCTCACAAACTCACTTGCCTTTTATTTATAAGGGAATCCATCCTGAACCGGTTAGTGAGCTGGTGGTGCAAAAGCCCAAAACAGTTGGCAGTTGGACGGTCTGAGGTCCACACTGCACAAGGCATATACAGGTGATTAATTTAACTTTTTTTGTTGCTTTGTGAGAGCAATTTAAGTTTTTTTTTAATGTTATGACTACCCAAATTATAGTTATTGCAGATATAATGAATACAATTTAAATGTAGTTATGCACTTGTGTCTAACTTTTCTTTTGTATGACCAATAATCTTGTGTTTCTCTTGTGTAGGACCACAGCCAGATCCATATATGATGGCATCTGGAAGTAAATTATGCCAGGTGCAGCCCCAACCTCTCATGGCTGTGTTGGATGGGGTTTCTGAGATGGAATGAAAGAGAAATTGGATATATATTATGGCAAATGCATAAATGCATACCTTAAATTACACTTATCTTGTCTTTAACAATCAGTTCAGCCTTCTGTCTTACTGTTAATGATCTGTAATGTTATTTTTTATTGTAAATGTTTGATGTTATTTGTGTTGTGATTAATCAGTGGATGTTACGCACACCAAAAAATTAAATGAGACACAATTTTGACCAACATTGTTTTATTTGTTCATCTAATTTTTTTTCTGAAGTCAAAGTCACATTTCAACAGAAAAATATTAAGAATATAACAATTATATTTAATTAGATTTTAAGAATATGTGGGAACACTACATTTTTCCATACTATTTGCACATTATACATTATCTACATACAAAACATTAATTCACTCTTCAAAACAAAAAAGTCCTTGAGAATTTGCCAAAACACAGCAGTTAAGCCAGATCTGATTCACACTGCCCAGCAGTGAGAGCAGCACGGGAGCAAGGGAGTGTATCCAAAGCCTCATCCAGAGCACCTGAGAAGATAAAGAAATTAAAAACCAGTCTTAACATATTTTTGCTACCTTTCAACACAACACAGTAATCATGTTTTGAAAAGTATGTTAAGTATTTAATTACAAATACATTCCATTTATTTTTGTTAAGGAAAATACAAAATATAGGATAATAGGATAAATAGGAAAATAGGATAATACAAAAATGCAAAATACTCAAAAGTAATTAAATACATGTAATTAAAATAGGTGAGAGCGTGAACAGCTTATATTATAAACATTAATTTGTTCAGGTAGAAATGCATTTATCCAATAACGGTACACATAGTTGACTAATGTTAACCAAACACATTGTGAACAGCCTTACCTGCAGTGGGTGTGTCACGTAGTTGTGATCCATTTACTGCCTTAGCTTAGCTTAGCCACCATGTTGCTATCTTCACAGCGTAGCTGCATAGACTGACGTTTGAGGTTCTGTCATTCACTGACTCCCTTCTCAAAGGAGCAGTAAAGTTGTTCCAAGGGAAAAGGCTCGGGACAACACCACTGTTCAGGTGACGAACGACGCAGCCGAATCACAATCCGGAGTGAAGTGCTGGCAGCAGACGGTGCTACCTGTGTTTACATTAAACTATGTCCTTCCTCTCTTCGGATCGCCTGCATCCATTTGGGTTTCAGGTTTGGATCCACAGGAAAATAATGAAATGAAAGGTTGGGCTGTTTTTGGCTGGAAGACGAACAGCCTGGAACACAACAGAAACTGCAACTCTTCAACTCTGCCATTCATCATATCTGCCGCTATGCTAACAGGAAGTTGTTTTACACATCAATGACGTATTTCCGGTCGAAAAATGCGGAAGTGTGAAAAAGGTCTATTGTGCTATACAAATAAACTTGCCTTGCCTTTTACATCCACTGATTACTACAGGAATTCTCCACCAGGGGGCGCACCACTCCAACAAAGGATGTTTCTTTGTCTGACAGACAGACAGGTGCTGTAACTTCCTGTGTGACCCCCCCTCAGTGATGCTGTGAGCGTTTCTGTTGGGTGTAAACAGACCAACCAAAGACAGAGAGGTTCTCACCTGTGTGGATGTCCTTGAAGCTGTGAAAGGAGGAGCAGAAACCGCCGTTAGGACACTCCTCCCACATTTCCATGTCATGCAGACCTGCTGCCTCTCCTACCTCTCCTCCTCATTCTCCAGAAGCCCCCCATAGGTGGCGATCTCCAGGTCCAGGCCCAGCTTGATGTTCAGCAGCTCCTGATGCTCATGGACCTGCAGGGTCAGACTGTCCCTCTTCTTCTTCAGTTCCTCTTCCAGTCCAGTGATTTCTGCGTCGTCCCTCCTTCCTGCTTTATGTCTGTACTGAGCAGATTTACAGAATCAAGAATCATGAGGAGAAAAAAGGAGCTTGTTTGTTCTGATTTGGTTTAACTATTTCTGGAACTAGATGTTCAAAACACATTTAAACAGTACAAGTGTTGTGTGGATGTTTAGACAGCCCTAGGAGGGGTGGGGGGGGGATTTATTATGTGCATTTATGTCTGTGTTTGTGTGTGTGTGTTGGGGGGGTGTTTAATGAAATCAGGTAGTTGCACCTCTGGGTATAAATGTGTTATTTTTACAAGTTGACAAAGAACTTTTCCAAACATCTCATCAGAAAAAAACATTCTTCTAAACATTTCTCTAAAGAAGAGGTGACTGAATTAAGGTAGAATCTCATTAAATTTTATATTTTACCAAAAATAAAAGACATTCATTTTAAAATAATTAGTGATGTTTACCATCTAAGGAACTTTTGAGACTTTGTTTTGGGTTTGAAGAGAATGACTGCAGTTTTAGTTTCAATGACATTGAGACTGTGGATCATTTATTCTTTAACTGTGGATAAAAACATTCTGGGAAGAGTTCTGCTTTTGGTATTCTTCCTAAATTGCAATGTCCGTTCACTTAGAAATGAAAAAATGTTTTATTCAGGGTGGTATCATCTAATAGAGCAGAAAATATTGTTATTAATGTCCTGATATTACAAGGCAGAAAAACAGGAATGTTCTGGACTTCTGCGTCTGTCTGACACAGCTCTGTCACCAGCTTGTTGTCGGGAAGATTTCCATTTCCTGAAGAAATCCAAACCAGCAAAATGGTGGAGAAAGTGGTCTCCACCCTCCTGGAGGAGAAGCTGCAGAACCCGTGCTGTGATCCTAGAACCTCCAACAGACTCCCAGCTGATGAAACGGCCTCTTTAGCAGAGAGCAGAACGTTGATCTGATCTGTTGGAACCGACTCCATCCTGAAGCTGCACTGCTGAGTTCCTGTCCACCAGGGGGCAGCACTCCTTCATTCCAGCTGCAGGAAACCTTGATGTTCTGAAGAATCTGCAGCCGTTCAAACACTTCCTGTTACTGAGGAACAAAGACGTCATTCAGGAATGTGGTTCTGCTGCAGAACATTCTTCCAGACTAAAGCAGAGAAAAAGTCCCACAGAGCATCTGGAAGATCCACATTCTTTCAGTCAGAGCTGCTCTCAGGCTCAGACTCTTGTTCCAAACAGTCTGAATGTTGATGTTTGTGTCAGCAGTAAAGAGGTCAGAGGTCAGAGCAGAGCTGTCAGTCAACAATGGGATCAGAAAAGATGGAAACATTCCCAGAGAATCTAGGAATGTTCCATCAAATCAGAACAATGTTGATGTCTGCAGATCAATTCCTAAAAGCTGATGATGTGTTTGAGCTCCAAGGAACATTTCTGCTTTGAACAGACGACCATGAAGGCATCAGAGCTCCTGCTCCAAACTCCAACATGTGATGCAACAAGCTGACAGTTGATCTGACAGCAAAGGAATGGATGAGGAAGACAGACGAGGAGGAAAGTCTCTGCAGAGAGCTGAAAGAGCACAGGAAGAGAAAACAGACTCAGGTGGTTGGAGGAAGATCAGCAGGTATGAGGTGGAGAAGAGAAACACCTGAAGATCCTGATCCTTGGAGGAAAACAGAGATTTGGAGCTTTGGAGAGATCAGTGGGACTCTTTTTCTGGACTTTTTCTAAACTTCCTGCAGTGATCAAAGTGTCAAACTAAAGTGTTTTTCTGCTCCTCACATCTTTCTCTCTGTTGGAATCTGTCCGAGTTTTTCCTGGAAGCTCTGACAGATCTGGAAGATCCACATTCTTTCACTTTGATGTTTTCTTTGGGATCAAATCTCTGCCTCCAACGGCTGTTCTGACTGATGGTCAGAAGGAGCTGTTTCCAGGAAATAGTCAGGCCCCTCCCTTCAGCTCCATCAGGAGTTTCTGCTTCAGTGTCAGTAGATGACAGATGAGGGGGGGTCATGCACGTCTGGAAGGAGGAGAACAGGAAGCAGAAGGTCACATGACCTTCACTGACATTAACCATCTGTCAATCTGACAGCTTGAAGCTCCGCCCCTCCTCCCAGTGACTATCAGGTTTCTGGTTGAGGCTGCTCCACCTGCTGCCCCGCCCACCTGTGCTGCCCCGCCTCCATCCAGGTGGACTCTTCCTGGTTGTGAGTCAGTGATCAGTGCTGCAGCTGCGTTGACACGGTGAGGGAGACTCTTCTTCCTCTTCATCTCTTTGCAGAAACTGAAGTGAGTTTGTTTCTGGAACTTTGTCTTCACTAACTTGACTGTTTGTTTCTGAATGTTTGGAGAAGATCTTCTTCTTTCTCTGCAAACTCTCCTCCCTCTGCTGTTTCCAAAGCTTCATCATTGTTGGATCAACAACATGGAGGACTCTTCTTCATCACCTCAACAACAATCAGCTGATGCTTGTTGGCTTTTTTCATTTCTGACTCCAAACCTTCCTGTTCTCCTCCATCCAGTCTGTGGGAGAACTCCTTCCTAAAGTAATAGATTACAGTTCCAGGTAACTGTGTGCTGGAACAGAGTCCTATTTCCTCCTTCCATGTTCAGGAACTCTGGGATTCCATCAGACCAACAACCTAGAATAGAAATGTTTGGAGCAGAGAGACCATGAGGCCTTAGTGGATGAAAACAAAGATTTTTCTGCTTTTCTTCAACTATCAATTCTATTTTTCAGATCATCTTCAATGATTTAGCTGTTAGTCTTCATAGACTCTAAACTTTAGTTGTTGTCTTCCTCATGGTGTGTTTTGTGTGTTTTTGTACAGAGTTGTGTGTCTAGTTTTTCTAGTTCAGTCATTTGAATAAACAAACTCTGGTTCACTTTAAACCAAATGTGTCCAGTCTGAACACAGCCTAAGTTTTCTTTTCATGGACTAAACTCACTTCAGCTGAATTCTGATCCTCCGATTGTGTTTCCATTGTTTCCACTTTACCAGAAATAAACTTTATGATTAGAAATCTTCATGAAACCAAATCATCCTTCATAGAAATGAGAACAACTCTGTGGAAAAGTTTTTCTTCTGCAGCTGTTCTACAGAAACTAAAAAGTAACTCAGGACTCATGTTACAGTTTTCAGAGAGTAATCCTGTAAGGTAATGGATTACTTTAGAACAAGTAACCTGTAATTCTTTCCAGTTCAGAGGTTCAACAGTGGAATCAAAGTCTCTGTTGGAGCTTTGAGAGGAAGAATTCATGTCTTTCTTTCTTTTCTCCTCATTCTTTGATTTCTGTCTGTTTTTCTTGATGCTTCATGTTTCCTGAAGTGTAGAAACAGGAAGTTTGTTGTTTCTGTGTCAAAGTGACTGAATGGAAATGTTGCTGCTGCAGCTCCATGTCTCCACCTGCTGGAGGGAGAGCAGAAGTGCAGCAGCTGATGGCAGCTTCCTCTGATGATGAGGAGGGTTTCCTCTGCAGGTGAAGGTGTGTGTGAGCTGATGTGGATCCAGTGAATCCAGCAGCATGGATCAGTGGGAGGAGCCACAGGAGGGAGCCCCTCCCTCTAAAAGCAGAGGTGGTAACCATGACAACCAGAGCCAAGCTCAGAGGTGAGATGAACATCTCCAACTGTCCATGATCTTCTCCATGTCAGAGCTCAGGACTCACACCAGCAACCTGAATTCTTCACAGGAACCAACCTGGACCTGGACCTGGATCTGGATTCAGCGGTTTTTCCTACCGGAGTGACGCATCAAAGCTTCATAATCCTAACTTCAAGGACATCCCTCCAGGACTGGAACAGTGAGTGTTTGTCAGAGTTAAAGGATTCTGGATTCTAGTTCAGATGATCTGTAGTTTTCAGATGAAGGACTTGAGGTCTGGTTCAGTTCTGGATCTCTCTGATCAGACTCACTTGGAGCATCATGTGTGTGATGAGATCTTTTCAGTTGAGTCTTCTGAGAGTCTCTGAGAGACATCAGAGATGTTGGAGAAGAAAACATGTTGACTGCTGACTGTATTAGTCTGGTGATATGATACTTATCCTGATATTGTACTATAGCACAGAACAAAATGCACCTGAATTTCAATAACTCTTTTATTGTAATAAAATTGTAAAATTCTTTTACTGAATGATCACAATGTTAAACACTCCAACTGTGTCATATATAAGTTGCTTTAACCCAAATTCATAGTTCTTTTATTTTGATAACCTCAAATATAGAAAGGATAACAGTCAACATTGTCTGATTCCACAACAAAATATGTTTCAGTATAAGAAAAAAAAATAGAATGAATGTGTGTGTGTGTGTGTGTGGGGGGGGGGGGCACAGTTTCATGTGTTCTATATTAAATGTCATTAAAAACTTTCCAAAAGTTTTCAATTGTATGAATTCCTTTGAGGTGAGAGTTACATATTAATGACATGCAGATGTGCCACCAATCCTCAGCTACTAAAAATATTTACACTGTCTTTATATTTATTTTCTGAACTTCAAGGCCTTCTTTCTAACTGGACCTCTTTCAATTTGAGTTGAAGACCCCTGCTATAAACCACCTCCTCCCAGAGGGAATCGCCCCCACCCCACTGCAGTCTCCACTGTAAATGTACCAACAGTGTTGTTCTTGTATGTGGGTCTGCAGTTGTGGCTGTAGAGGCTGTAGATCAGGGGTCTCAGACTCAGTTTACCTTGGAGCCCCTGAAGGCAGAGTCTGGCTGAGGCTGGACCCTCAACACACATGTTTGCAGCTGGTGGATTTCTGGAGCCAACCTGAATTTAAAAAAATCAAACATTCTCAATATTCATATGTGGACAAAGCAGTAATGTACATTCTGACTGCACATACATACATGTGAATAACATCAGCCTTTTTTTCTGGTCATGATTGTTTACACGGTTTCACAGAAAGGCTTGAAATAAGCGACCCATCGCAATTTCTGGACACACTCGGCAGTGTTTTACAGGTTACTCCCCTAGGGCGGTTCAGTTAATCATCTCACCTGCTCAGCGTCCTATTTAAGCCAGGTACGCATTTGTTCATTCTCTTTCTTACCTTTAGCGCTCCTTCCTCGCTGTTCTCCGTGCTCGCTGGTCCCCTCGTCCTTTTGATGATCCCCCTTTTTTCTGATGTGGGGGCTTTTATTGCGCCGCGTCTGCCTCTCCTTTTGCAGCAATTCAGCAGGCGGGTGACGGGCCTCGGCAAGTTTGTGTCGCTTGCAGTCGGGCATGCATCTTTCATCTGCGGGTGTGAGTGTCTTGTGGTGTTCAGGTTGTCAGCGGCGCTCGATTGGGAGCTGTCCAGGCATTCTTGTCTGCCGTAGCCATCAGAATCTCTACGGTGAGCGGCCATGCGGTCCTCTTCCCGTGTGTTTTTTTTCTGTTGGGTTTTTCTAAGGCTTTTGTGCTTCCTGATTGACCCAGTCATCTGTGACGTCACGCCCCCTAAGGACCCTGGGAATTGTAGTTATTTGTTCTTGGACTTCATGGGTCTGCCTGGTTCATTTTCTACTTTGTAGTTCTGCGTCATCCAGTTATTGTTTCAAGGATTGTGGGGTCTTTTCTGTGGTTGGGAAGGCTGGCGGTCCTCGTCTGGACAGGTTTCTCATGCTGGCTGAATTTGTTGTGGCTTTTGGCGTTTTCTCTGTTGCTATGTGTTAAGTAGGGGCTGAATGTAAACCTTAACTGTCTTTATGCAATGCTGGCTTTATTATTATGGCGGCTGTCTTTTGTTCTTTGTTTTTCTGTCGTAGCTGCTGTGTAAATTTGATGGCTTAATCAGCATTTGGTTTAATCTTTGTTGGACCTGTCTCACCTCTGTGGACAAATTCCTTGTAATTTGTCTCTTTATGCAGCGTCTATGGCTCATTTTAATTCACTCGGCGATCCTTGTTCATTGCCTCCGCATGCTTGGGGTCTGACTCTGCTCCGCCCTTCCTTCCTTTGGGCTGACTTGTGTGTGGGCGGTTGCCCCGCTCTGTGTACTCCAGTGGGTCCAGCCCTGGCCTTCAGGGACTTGCATCAGCCACACTTGTGGATGAGTCTGTGTCTATGCGGTCTTGTTTCTCGATTTGACAGTTATTTTGTTATTCTCTGTCTGGTTGGTTTAAAGGTTTGTGGGGGCTATGTGATGGATTCTTCCGGGCCCCTATTTTCAAATCTGCCACTGAGGGTGGCCCCTAGGAAGTGTTCATGTTGACGTAACTTGATCTGGACCTGTTAGCGCAGCGTAGTTCATCTTTCTGGGCATCGGCTGCCTAATTCCTTGTGTGCCCTCCGTATTAGTTTGTTTTTACTTTAGGCTGACCGTGCCGTCTCCACGATTTTCCTCCAAACGCATATGTGGCTAGTAGAGGTAAGATCGGGCCTAAAAAATCCAGCCCGACCCGACACAAGCCCACAGGCATTAAAGCCGAACCCGGTCCAAATCCGACCAATTAACTTGATTTGCGGGCCCGAGCCCGAAGCAAACCCGAAATTTCAATTTATCCCAAAGTATTTTTGGCAGAAAAAAACCCAGTCAGATTTCTTAAAGGTAAAATAATCTACATATTTTTATGATTATGAAAGTTATTTTCTTTCGAACAGAGAGTGGTCGCTGCAGCCGCGCGCGCATAAGCTGCTGTTGTGGCATAGAGTTCCGCCGGAAGCGCTGCGCATAGGTTCCTCCCTACATGATAAATGCATTTGATCAAAGAAATAATGCTGGAACACAGAATAAGAGGCCAGACAGAGAGAGTGACAGAGAGATCTGGATGATAAGCACTCGCTTCATTACGCAGAGAAATACTGCAGCCGCGGCGGTGCTTGTTTGCCTTTTCAGATCCCCTGTCTTAAGTTGATCTTTGAATTCTTGCTGCTCCATATCGGAGATCCCTAAACAAAATAGATGCGGGCTTGGGGAGGGAAGATTACATTCACGACACGTGCGCAGAGCTGCGGGTGGCCGGTGCCCCCCTCGTTCTGCCAGTTGCTGGACCACAGTTTATGTCAATCAACGGTGGGCTGGTGACTGGTGGGATAGAGGGGGCGGGGTCTACCTGTGTGTGTGCGTTTGGTGAATGTTCTCCCTCTGAGTAAGAAGCTGGCTGTGCCTTTCGGTTTGTGCGGTAACCGTTCTGACATACAGGATTAATAAAGAGCTGTTTGACCCGACCCGAATTTTGGGTCCACCTCTCTATGCCTCCCAGTAGCATCTCTCAGCATTTAGTTGGCGCTCAAAGTGTTTATCGGTTTACCTTTCAGCTGTCGTTGGCAGTCCTCATATTGACTGTATTATCAGAAGCCCTGTTCTGGACTTTGTGTAGGCTTGTGGGCTCCCCTTCATTTTTTTGCGTGTTATTGATGATTTTTTGTGGTCAAATTTCCTCTGTATCCCTGGTCTTTTGCATCTCTGTGGCTAAACAATTCATTTTCAAATCTGGGTTTCCATGTTATCTATAATGTATGGTCCTCCACCCGTCCGGATTTATTTCTCTATGAATCTGGATGGTTCATTGATGCTTGCCTCTGCCCATTATGTCATCTCTCACTTTTGTGCAGCATATCGTTTATTCATTCTTTGGCTGGATGAATATGATTTATCGATGATTGGGCCACCTGAAATTTGCTGTGTGCTTTGTTTCCACGGTCATTCATTCATGTTGTGTTCTTGTTCGATCTTGTTCGATCTTGTTCTTATTCGATCCTGGGCCCCGTTTTCCTGTTGTTCTGGATTTTCATGTCTTGCGTTTCTGGTCTTTCCTTTACAATTCTTGGAGTTGTTTTGTTATGATGACTGTCGTGTCTTCAGTCTCCCTCCACTTGTTCTTCTGAGGCTGCGCCCTCTAGTTTTGGGGAGAAATATTTATGAAGAGTGGTTTGTGAATGTCCGGCCGCCAGAATTTAGGACGTTTAACCCAAATTCACAGCTCTAATGGTCCTTTAAGGGATCATGTGGTTATGGAGAATTCAGCCGTGGAGATTGTTAAGGCTGTTTCAAGAAGTGAGATGATAGTCTTTTAACCCTGACCTTAGAAACTATATCAATTACGCTCTCAAGCTTAGTTAAAGAGTTAAATCTTGTGTCCACAAGCCAGTTTTCTATTTGAGCTGCTTAAGCAGATGAAACTCTGCTAGATGCATCTCACTTTGGAGACTTGTTGTACTCCGCCTCTAATGCACAAGGTTCAGCCCCGCTAAAATACTATCAAATCGTACGATCCCTCATGGATCTTAAGTTCTTCTTTTGCAGCATCCAGACACCCTTGGCTAATTAAAACTTCAGTTGTCTGTGCTTTGTTGACCACCTATTTGAGAACCACTAATATCAAATACAAGAATTAGATCCAGCCGAGCTGCACTCCATTGCTACGTGGGATGTTGACCTTCCTCATCTACAAATCTCTTTGGTCCCGGGTTACCCTTCCCATCGCCTGTTCCTTGATGACCTTCTGAAGCTGCATCCCTCTGGAACTGTCAAAGGTTACTTTTCTTACCATTGGTGTATATAAAATTGGTGTTAAGATTTTGTGCAGTATATTTCACTATCAATTCACTGTTGGAATTCATGATTCTGGTGGTTTCTATGGTGCGATGAATCCACAATGGGACTTTTCCTTAACTATCTACTAAATTTCACTTTCTCAGATTTGTTTTTTAAAAGCTGTTATTCCATTTATCTCAAGTATTCTTAAACTGACCAGTTTCTGGGTTATTTATAGATTCTTTGCCAAGACTAATACTGGTTTTGTCTTTATCTATGCATCGCATCCTGAGCCTGCGAACCCCCTGCTCCCTGGTCTGCTACTCCGTTTCCAGCAAATGATGACACCCCTGCATTCCTTGATCTGGTGCTGCAACAATGACTGCTTGACCTATTGCTGCACTAAAAGTGATGGGGCGGTGGACCTCCTCTGCGTTCCGATGACACTTCTGACTTAAATCAATCAATATGTAAACAGCAGAATGAATATACATTCTTGGATTAGATGTTAAAAGAAAATTATTTGCCAGGTGGAAGCCTCATAATTAGAATGTTCTTAAGTATGTATTATAGTATGCGATGGAGGCCAAATTTGGTTTCGTAAGCTCATTTTATCAATATGCCCAATGGAGCATCGTAATTATGGCTGTTGAGCTCATCTTAATACTTAGATAGAAACGTCGACTAAATGGATGTTTCTTGAACGCGTATAATTGGTATGCCAAAAGAAGAAAACTTTGTGGCTTCATAGTACTGTCGTTGGAAGCTTCGAAATAATGGATGTTACTTAAGCTCGTATTAATAGTTGCCAAATGGAAGAAGTTTGACGTCAAGCTCATTCATAGTTTTGACGAAAGCTTGAATACTGGATGTTACTTAAGCATGTCATAGTACGCCATTGGAAGCATTGAAATGGATGTTAAGTTAATGTCTCATACAGGTTGTTCTTGGCGGTTCAAATTACAGTTTCTTACAGCGTTTTGCAGATGTGGGATTTACGTTAAAAAAATCAGGTATGAGTAATTCTTCTGATGGCTCCCCTTTTATTTCTTTCCCTCTCTCTTTCAGATAGTATGCTCCCCTAGTGGTTTCCACGAACGGTAGCGGCCCTACGGTCAAAGGTGCCGGGTAACACATAGCAGATCCACTAGATAGCATGTTCCCTTCGTGGCGCCGTACTCGAACAGGGGCAGCCCAACGGTCAATGGTGCCGGGTCACACATAGCAGTCATACTGTAAAATGAAATGAAATGAAAATGGAATGCCGCCGAAAATACACCTCATCTTATTACACGCTGATTATACATTCAAATTTTCTTCTACTTGATGATCTTGGTGTTGGGGGTTTTTGTTACCCGAAAGTTTTGTGGAAAATTATATCATGGAATTGAACGGAGCCTTATGCCACAACGAAAAGGACGGGCGGCCGTGGTGCAGCGGTAGGGCGGTCGACCGATGATCGTAAGATTGCAGGTTCGATTCCCGCCTTGCACACCTGTGTGTCGAAGTGTCCTTGGGCAAGACACTGAACCCCACCTTGCCTCTGGTGGGAGGTTGACGCCAGTGTTCGGCAGCGGAGCCGCCATCAGTGTGTGACTGTGTGTGTGCATGGGTGAATGGGACTGTGATTGTAAAGCGCTTTGGGCCTTCGTAAGAAGGTAGAAAGTGCTATATAAGTATACGCCATTAACCATTTTAGATATGTATGCCAACTTAAAGAATGTGAATATTAAGTATGTGGAAATACATATTTCTTACTGCAAGAGTTGTCTGACAGAAACATCATTTCTGCATTCAAAAGCCGTCCCCGGAGCTCAAACACCGTACTGAAGCCACTTTTCTGCTCCTCTGTTCTCCTGGGAGAGAGTTCTCTGGACTCAGGCAGCTCGCTATGACTGGAGTAGCCAGAAGTCCACAAGTGTCTCTATTGGTTTGTTAGGGAGGATGGTGTTAAACGCTGAGCTACAGTCCACAAAGAGCATCCCTGTTAGCTCTCCTCTAGCTCTAGGTGGGACAGAGCATCATGGAGGGCTGTGGTCACAGAGTCATCTGTGGATGGACTGCCTCTTTAGGAAAACTGCTCAGAATCCAGACATGGGGGCAGCAGAGACATGAATCCAGCCTTTGGCTCCAAGACAGTCTAGAGACTTCAGTGACTCTGTAGACATGGACAGAGAGGTGTTGATATGATCCATTGGTTTGCTGTTCTCCATCTGAACTGTGAACTAGAACATTCTAGCTGTGACATGACTCTAGTTAGTTTGGTTTCAACCTACCAGTACAGACAGAATGGAGCTGATTGCTGCTGATTCTCCACAGACTGGACCAGCAGAGCTCAGAGACTCCCAGTGGTCCGTCTGTCCAGCAGCATCAAACACAGCTGGACTCCATCTTTCTGGTCTGTACATGAACAACAACTACTTTCCATCATTCTGTCCACAGTCGTCTCCATGCTGCACTTTGCAGACCAGTGGATTGTCAGAGTGTCCAACATGGAGCTGATGTTTGGCTCCATGACTTCACTCTGATTGGCTCATTCATCTGGAATTCTGTTGCAGCTGCTGGAGGACAACATTGTCACTTTTGTCAAGAAGGAGCTGGAGAAGATCCAGAAGCTTCTGAGTCACAGGGAGGAAGAGGAGGAGCTGGAGGCTGAAGATGAAGAGCAGAGGAGTAGCAGAGAGTCAGTGATAAAGATCACAGTGATCTTCCTGAGGAGAATGAAGCAGGAGGAGCTGGCTGATGAACTGCAGAGCAGTAAGAGGATTTCTCTGAAGGTTTCAGCTGCTGAGAAATGAACATTTCCTGATGTCTCAACAGGGATTCAAACCCTCGTCATTCAGGGCTGCAGAGACTTGATTTACTGCAGTGGTTCCCAAACTTTTTCTGCAGGGCCCCCCTTTCTGAAGATTAGAATATTTTCGAGCCCCCCCACACTGACACAAACATACAAATCCTTTGTTTCTAAACTCCACCACGCCTTATAACATGTGGTTAATGAGAAATCTTTCTCTGAACGGCAGAATTCTGTTATCTAAAGCTGAAGGAATCTCTAGATCTGTCTATGTGTCTCTGTCTTTAGAAATGCCAAAACACATCTTTAACCTATTAAACAAATTCGGAGGAAAAAAATGTCATTACTTAAGGAAAAATGTTTTGTGTAACACCAGAAAACATGGGGGCATGGATGTATTAACCTTTGAAACTTTAAACAACTCTTTTAAAATAAAGTGGTTAAGGAATTTATTGAAAGGGGAAGACAATATCTGGAATGTTTTTTCCCAAATATATATTTGACACAATGGGAGGCATTAAATTCGTGCTAAAATGTAATTGTTAAATTGAAAAATTACCCACAAAACTTTCAAACTTTAACAAAGAAGCCCTGCTGGCCTGGAAACTCCTTTATAAACATACTTTTTCTCCAACAACTTGTTGTATTTGGAATAACAGTAATGTACAATACAAGAATAAATCACTTCTTTTTCTACATGGTATGATAATGATATTGTTTTAATCAGACAAATTTTCAATTCTCATGGACATCTTCTGACATATGAAGAATTTCTTTTAAAATTCGGTATTCCTGCTCCACCCAGAGAGTATGCAATAGTGTTAGATGCCGTTCCAAACAGTCTACTTCAACTGTTTAAAGGGATTTATAACACAAGTCAATTAAGAACCCAGACAATTTTTTGGACAATGTGGATATTTGTGTTGATTCAGTTTCCAATAAACAAATAAGAAATCTTTTACATCCCACAACCTTACCTGCTGGGAGGTTTTACTGGGAATCCAAATTTGTGGACATAAAATGGACATATGCTTGGACTATTAGCAATAAATACTGTCTAAATAACGAAATAAAAGAGGTGTCCTTCAAAATATTGCATTGTATATATCCTACCAAAAGGTAGATTTGTTGTGGACATGGACCTGTTTTGCTCATTCTGTGGAACTCAGGAGGAAACTATTTATCATCTGTTTGGGGACTGCAGACATACAAATAAGGTTTGGATGGAAGTGGGAAACTATATTGGAAATATAACTAAACAAACTGTTACATTTTTAGATAAAGACATTATTCTGGGTTACCTTAATGTCAAAGTAGACAAAGATTGTATCTTCATCAAACAATTGTTTTTATTATTGACAAAATTCCATATCCATAAAGCCAAATGGTCAAACTCCAAAACTAAATTCCAGCAATTTTTGAGTGAAATCAATCACCTGCAAAACCAAAAAGCAATTTGAACTAATTTAATTTTTGAAAGATTTAAAATGTATTAAACCCCAAAGATTTTTGAAGTAATAATTCTTTTTGTCTTATGTTGTATATATATGTGTATATATTTATATACTTTTTGTTTTATTTCTTATGTTTTTCTGCAATATGTACACATTTAAATTCCCCCTGGGACATTCACATTGTTATTGTATTATGTTGTTTGTCAATAAAGTATGAAAAAAAAAAACTCCACCGCGCCCCCCCTGCAATACCTCCGAGCTCCCCCTAGGGGGCGCGCCCCCCAGTTTGGGAACCTCTGATTTACTGTATGTTGTCTTCATTCAGGATCTGCTGCTGCAGTTTGTCGACATGAAGTCCAATCTGGTCTGAAGAAGAAGTTCCAGTGTGTGTTTGAGGGGATGGCTAAAGCAGGAAGCCCAACCCTTCTGAATGAGATCTACACAGAGCTCTTCATCACAGAGGGAGGAAGAGGAGAGCTGAATGAAGAACATGAGGTCAGACAGATTGAAGCAGCATCCAGGAAAGCAGACAGAGCAGAAACAAGCATCAGACAAGAAGAGCTCTTCCAACTCCCAGCTGGAAGACCAGAACCAATCAGAACCGTGATGACTAAGGGAGTGGCTGGCATCGGGAAAACAGTCTTAACACAGAAGTTCACTCTGGACTGGGCTGAAGGCAAAGCCCACCAGAACCTCCACTTCACATTTCCATTCACTTTCAGACAGCTGAATGTTCTGAAAGAGGAGAAGTTCAGCTTGGTGGAACTTGTTCATCACTTCTTCCCTGAAACCAAACAAGCAGGAATCTGCAGCTTTGAAGACTTCCAGGTCCTCTTCATCTTTGATGGTCTGGATGAGTGGCGACTTCCTCTGGACTTCCACAAGACTCGGATCCTGAAGGACCCTAGAAAGTCCACCTCAGTGGCTGATCTGCTGACAAACCTCATCAGGGGGAACCTGCTTCCCTCTGCTCTCCTCTGGATAACCACACGACCTGCAGCAGCCAATCAGATCCCTGCTGAGTGTGTTGACATGGTGACAGAGGTCAGAGGGTTCAATGATCCACAGAAGGAGGAGTACTTCAGGAAGAGGTTCAGAGATGAAGAGCAGGCCAGCAGGATCATCTCCCACATCCAGAGATCCCGAAGCCTCCACATCATGTGCCACATCCCAGTCTTCTGCTGGATCACTGCTACAGTTCTGGAGGATCTGCTGAAGAGCAGAGGAAGAGGAGAGCTGCCCAAGAGCCTGACTGAGATGTACATCCACTTCCTGGTGGTTCAGGCCAAAGTCCAGAAGGTCAAGTATGATGGAGGAGCTGAGACAGATCCTCACTGGAGTCCAGAGAGCAGGAAGATGATGGAGTCTCTGGGAAAACTGGCTTTTGAGCAGCTGCAGAAAGGAAACCTGATCTTCTATGAATCCGACCTGACAGAGTGTGGCATCCATATCAGAGCAGCCTCAGTGTACTCAGGAGTGTTCACACAGGTCTTTAGAGAGGAGAGAGGCCTGTACCAGGACAAGGTCTTCTGCTTCATCCATCTGAGTGTTCAGGAGTTTCTGGCTGCTCTTCATGTCCACCTGACCTTCATCACCTCCAAACTCAACCTCATGGAGGGGAAAAAATCAAGGGTCTCTCAGCCTAAACAGAGGAGTCCAGTCCAGTTGTACCAGAGTGCTGTGGAAAAGGCCTTACAGAGTCCAAACGGACACCTGGACTTGTTCCTCCGCTTCCTCCTGGGTCTTTCACTGCAGACTAATCAGAGTCTCCTACGAGGTCTGCTGACTCAGACAGGAAGTAGCTCACAGACCAATAAGAAAACAGTCCAGTTCATCAAGGAGAAGATCAGTGAGGATCTGTCTGCAGAGAGAAGCATCAACCTGTTCCACTGTCTGAATGAACTGAATGATGGATCTCTAGTGGAGGAGATCCAAAAGGTCCTGAGGTCAGGACGTCTCTCCAGAGATAAACTGTCTCCTGCTCAGTGGTCTGCTCTGGTCTTCATCTTACTGTCATCAGAAAAAGATCTGGAAGAGTTTAACCTGCAGAAATACTCTGGTTCAGAGGAGGGTCTTCTGAGGCTGCTGCCAGTGGTCAAAGCCTCCAACAAAGCTCTGTAAGAACTCTGATGAAAATCACCTTCAGTGAACAAATGAATCTGATGGAAACATGAAAGATTCAATAACTGCTGTCTGTCTTTGTTTTCTGCAGACTGTATAGCTGTAATCTGTCAGAGAGAAGCTGTGCAGCTCTGTCCTCAGTTCTCAGCTCTCAGTCCTCCAGACTCAGACTTCTGGACCTGAGTAACAACAATCTGCAGGATTCAGGAGTGAAGCGACTGTCAGCCGGACTGGAGAGTCCAGACTGTAAACTGGAGACTCTCAGGTCAGCTTTCATTCAAATGTTGATTCTCTACAGTGTTTTTCAACCAGTGTGCCGTGAGAGATGATCAGATGTGCTGCTGGAAATGACTCATTTTTACTGATCTAAAACATTTACCATCAGCAGAATATCAGCTCCATGTTCATCAAATAGGTCCATGTTTCACTCTGACGCTTTGTGGAGCTCTTTGTAGTAGAAATACACCGGATCTCTCAGCATCTTCCATGTCTTTCATGAGGAGGACGAAAAAAACCTTTGGCGGGAGCTCCTCCCACTCGAGACATTAGCTCCTCCCACACACTGCGGGAGCTCCTCCCACTCGAGACAGTAGCTCCTCCCACACGCGGTGGGAGCTTCAGATTTAGAAACACACTTTTGGAGGAACGTCCAGCAGCCACTTTGATTGGTGGACGTGAAAACAAAAGTGGAGGACATGAATGAAGTGGGGGGATAGAGGGGGGGGGCATGGCACACGTCTGTGTAGAACTCAGTGACGTGTGGTCAGGTGAGGTTAGTGAGGCAGAGCCTCACCTGTCATAATGGTGATGAAATAGAAAAAGGTCAATGAAGTCAATCTTCTTTCCACTGATCTGTGTTAAATCTCCATTTTCAGTCCAGTTTTCCACAGTTTGTGAGGTTCAAATCTCTGAATTAGAGTGTTGATCACAGACGGAGCTGAATCTCCTGGTGAGGCTCTGGAGCTGCTGAGCCTCATGTCTGACTGCAGGACTCAATGTTAACAGAGACTAAACACTGCTGTAGGCCTGCAGAAAGGGGGCAGACGTGAGCTGACAGCTGCTTTGTAGCTACACTGCTGCCGTAGAAACAGAATAAGAACGTCTGTCTCCATAGAGGAGAAACTCCTAGAAAATAAAGGAAAATAAGGAAAACTTTCCAACAGATCATAGAGATTTTAGTGGAGAAGGATCCACACATGGACTCATAAAGTAAGGACAAACATGTCTTTAATGTTTGTTTTTTAGAAATAACATGGGAGTAAGTGGATAAAAATGGAAATAAATCATTTATTTTATTTTAGGATCATTTTCACAGAAAACATTTGATAACTGATTAAAGCTCCAGAATTTGAAGTTAGAAAAATACCAGAAATAGTTACTGAGGGTCAAATGTGAGCTGAACACATCTGTACTTTAATGTGTTGACAGTAAATATGAATAATTTCTCCCCAAGAAGAGTGTTCTATCCATGTCTATGACAGAAATATGATCTGGTGTGTATTTTAGAAGCTGTTAGCTGCTGTTGGATGGATGCTGAAATATTCAGTTCTTTCATTGTAAATCTGACTCCAGAGGAGTCGGTGCCTCACCAGCATCAACCTCACCACACGTCTGTGTAGAACTGGACTAAGTTCTGTGTTCTGAAAAGAAAACAGGAATCCATCCCAGAACTGCAGATTTCAATGGACAAACAGTTGCAGCAGATTTCTGAGCCACAGAGCAGCAGCTCCTCATGCAGAGATATGAAGAGGTCAACCTGCAGCAGACTGACAGGTCTTTCCCACAGACCTGGTTCTGGTTCTGCTTCAGAACCCAGCCTGGATCAGAACCTCTGCAGGTAGTTTCTGGATGAGGCTGGGGGCGGGGCTACCTGGCCAGAGAAAGGTTGAAACCAGGGGTCAGCAACGTTTGTGACATGAAGTGTCAGTTTGACATTTTCTCCAGAACAACTGTGCCGTCACCAACAATAATGTGAACTCTGATCCAAAGAAACACAGAAACATTTCCAATAGATCTGACATTTACTGTCATTCACAAACAGCAGATACAAATGTTTAAAGGTATTTTGGCATTAACTCTAAAAAGTACTTTCAGAACAATATTACAAGGAAAATAGGTCAAAGTTGAAATAGTACTGCAACTATGTTTGAAACCCAAAGTACTGCATTTGTGTCTGTCAGACCTACAGCAATAGGATTGGATACTTCAGAACAAAATACCATCAATATTTTTAAAAACTTCACAACCATCAACATGAAAAAATAAGATTATTTAGTCTGATTTATCTTTTGTTCCATTACTAGACAGAGGAACTGAATGTCAGTTCATTCTGTCATGGTGCTTTTATTGCATGTAAAATTGCATGTTTTTACTTTTTCCATAGTTTGATCATTTTAGTTATATTATAATATAGTTATAGACATTTTACACAATTGGGCAGAGTCATTCTTATTATTTGTTTTTGTAGTGGTGATCAGTCTTAGTATTAATGTTAAATCTTGTTGACATTTGTCAGAACAGACAGAAAGTCTGAGTTTAACCTGCCCCCCCTACGTGTCTCCATGAAGCAAAAGGCATCACAAATCACCAGGAAAAGTGGCGTAAAAATGCTTTTTAGAACATTTTAAAAGTAGAACATAATTTACACCGTATTGTGTTTTCCTAAGACGCATGTAAAAAGCAGCGTTTTACCACATACAAACCACATATGGACGTCAGAAATGCTGTAATGTTAATGAATCCATAGTTGTCTGCTATGGTCTAGAGCAGGGGTGGGCAATTATTTTAACTGGGGGGCCACATTGGGTTCTAAAATTGGATAGAAGGACCAGGAGCAGATGCGTGGAGTGAGAATGATATAACATGAAATGTAGATGAAAACATTTGGATTGAAAATGGTATTTTCAGAATATTCTAGAGTTTTTTTAGTTTAAAACTTTTGTTCCCATTTTAGATCTCTATTTTTTGTGAAGCCCTTTGGTACCTTCAAGGAGTTGTAAAGTGTGTGTGAATAAAGTTTCATTCATTCTTGATCCTTTTCATAAAAAATAACATTTTTTATGAAATAAAACAATGACCAAATAACACTCTCTATGATTTTCAAAGACAAAAATTCAGGAAAAACATACTGATACATAAAAAAAACTAACTAAATAAATAATGGATCCTCTCCCGTCATAATTCCGCAGAGACTTTGAGCTCATCAAACGTTTTGCGCAGCTGCGCATCCGTTTTTCATCCAGTAATAATTTAAAAAAAGTAAATGTCCATGTCTTCTGCTCCAGCTACACATATTTCTGCATTAATTTTTCTCCAAAACAGAGTTCCCTCATTTAATGCAGGAGTTGTGGTCTAAAAATAACCGTGATCGGTGAAATCCATGGAGAATGATTACAGACGTTTGTGGAACTCCTCACTGCCTAAATACACTTTTCTCAGACAGACATGAACATTTTCATATTTTCTCTTGTTTAAATTCTCAAACCTTCATAGAAATTAGGTCCAGAATCTTAGAATGAAAACAATGATCTGATCGTGATAAAAAAATTTCTGATCTGAAGAGCTCCACGTTTCTGTACAGGAGACACGGCATGGACTGAGGAGATTGATTGACAAGGTCTCCAGCCAATCAGGACACAAAACAGGGTGCTGTGTTTAAAAAAAAGCAGCATAATCGCTCTAAATGAACGAGCTAAACAGGGAAAGATGAACTGCTACGTGGAAACGGAAGACTGTCTTCTGGTCTATTTGACAGAGATTTTTAGGTTTCAGGTTGGAGATCAGACTGCAGAAGGAGGGAAGAAAATGTCACGTCTTGATCGTGTGGCCAGATTGAAAAAAAAAAAACACGGGTCTCTGATATTGTTCAGAGGGCCGGACCAAAGATGGAGGCGGGCCGGATGCAGCCCGCGGCCGCAGTTTGCCCACCCCTGGTCACGAGGTTAAAGCAGCTGAACTTTATGTTTAACTCATATGGAAATTGTGAGTTTGACTCCACAGGATACACAAATGTGTGTTATTTTTTTCTTTTGCTGACTTTCAGTGACAGAATTATATTTATTTGTAGACACTAAACCCCACCCTGCCTCTGGTGGAAGGGGGGTGCCAGTATTCAGCAGCAGAGCCACCATCAGTGTCTGAATGGAAAGTGACTTGAAAGTGCTTTGTGCATGTTCTTAGGTCAAAGTCATAAAGAAATAGATAAACACCCCCCCCATGCATAATGCATTTTCATTTCCAGGTGGTCATGATTCTTCATCCAAAATCTCTCCTAAAAAGTCATCTGTCAGTTGCTCGTCAGGGCGGGTCCCACCTGACTGAATGGACCAAGTTCCTGGACCTCCAGCTGCATCACTGCTCCTGAACACACTTTTTTGTCTCATTGCAGGTTGAAGAACTGCAGTTTGTCAGAGATCAGCTGTAAAGTTCTGGTCTCAGCTCTGAAGAAAAACCCGTCCAATCTCAAATACCTGGACCTGAGCTGGAACCAGAACCTGCAGGATCCAGGAGTTCTTGATCTGTGTGGTTTTCTGGAGATTCCAGACTGCAGACTGCAGACTCTGAGGTCAGACTCCATGTTTCAGTTGTGTTCACATCAATATGATGACAAAGTTGTGTTAGGACTGAACTGCAGACATGAGGCTCATCAGCTCTGCTCTGTGTCTTTGGTCCAAGAGACTCCTTTACAGCAGTGCAGAAGCAGCAGCCTCACGTGCACGCTCACATGCACTCTGAGTCCTGCTGTGTTTCAGCAGATGCAGCTGAGAGTCCAAAGGGTTAGGGCGGGGGTCGACAACCCACGGCTCGCGAGCCGCATGCGGCTCTTTAGCGCTGCCCCAGTGGCTCCCTAGAGAATTTTTAAAAATGTTTGAAAATGTAAAAAGATGGGAAAGAGAAATATAATTTTTTTGTTTTAACATGGTTTAAGTCAGAGGAAAACTAAAACTGAAATGTCCTTTACATTTTTCCAATGCTGTAAGAGCGTGTCACCAACAGTTGGAAAATGGAAGCCAAGCTGTCCATAAATTGAGCTGTCGCTTAACTGAATGGGCTAGAGATCAGCCTTCCCTCCTGACATTGCACAACTGTTCAAGCTCAATAGGGGATATAGACTGGAAACTGCATACTCTCCCTTCTAGCATCATAAGCTCTACTTCTTTTGAACACGCAGTACAATGATCATTGTACAGCAGTCATCAATCTCTCCCCCTTCCAAACTTATGGTGCAACAAAAAAAACAAACTTAACAGGAAGAATAAACTAAGGTGAAACAACAAAAATGCCATTTGAAAAGAAACGTGGGCAAACAGAACGCTCATGCTGAGCCCTAATTAGATCAGGAAACTGCGTCCCACAATCCCCTGCTGCTAACAGACCTAAAATGCACATGACCGCCACTACAGCCCCTAAGGCTCATGGGAAGTGGGAGTTTCGGAGTAAAACCTTGAGTGAGAGTTTTGTGAACTGAAGTAAAGTGCATGCTGTTTAGGCTTTTTGTGTGTGCTCCACAAAATAGACTTGCTACTGAGAAGGAAGCTAAGCTCTCTGTTAAAAATTGTCTATGAGAGAAATGCGAATGCTGCAACGTGTGAAGCATTGTAGCAGCTTCTTATCTGCTTAGATGGCGGTTCGGCTGGATCACTATAATGCTAAATTTCGACACTTCTGTTAACGGAGGTTTGCATCATAGCTCAGGACACACCGTCAAACACATGGCTGATGTAAATGGAGCCGTCGTCAGTTCTGTGCATTGCTTGATGAAGTTGAAAGCAAATATTCTGATCTTCTGCTACAACATAGTCCGATGGCTGTCTAGGGGGGACGTTTTGCGTCACTTTGTCGTCTGTTTAGAACACGTGAAAACATTCCTGGAAAGCAAAGACCTGAACTACCTGCAACTAGAGGTAAGATCGGGCCTAAAAAATCCGGCCCGACCCGACACAGGCCCGCGGGCATTAAAGCCGAACTCGGACCGAACCCGACCAATTAACTTGATTTGCAGGACCGAGCCCGAAGCAAACCCGAAATTTCAATTTTAACCCATAGGATTTTTGGCAGAAAAAAATCGCCAGATTTCTTTAAGGTAAAATAATCTATATATTTTTATGATCATGAAAGTTATGGTCTTTCAAACAGAAAGTGGTCGCTGCAGCCGCGCGCGTATAACGTATAGCGCTGGAACACAGAATAAGAGGCCAGACAGAGAGAGTGACAGAGAGATCTGGATGATCAGCACTCGCTTCATTACGCGGGAAATGCTGCAGGCGCAGCGGTGCGCGTTTGCCTTTTCAGCTCCCCTGTCTGAAGTTTCTCCTTGACTTCCTGCTGTTCCATATCAGGGATACCTAAACAAAATAGATGCGGGCTTACGGAGGGAAGATTACGTTCAGGACACGCTCGCAGAGCTGCGGGTGGCCGGCGCCCCCCTCGTTCTGCCAGTTGCTGGACCACAGTGTATGTCAATCAACGGTGGGCTGGTGACTGGTGGGAGGGGGCGGGGTCTACCTGTGTGTGTGTGGGTGTGTGCGCTAAGGGAACGTTCTCCCTCTGAGTAAGAAGAAGCTGGCTGTGCCTTTCGGTTCGTGCGGTAACCGTTCTGACAGACAGGATTAATAAAGAGCTGTTTGACAACCGCCGCCTAAGGAGCTTCTTTGCAGACATTACAATATGTTTATTAAAAAAGTCAGCGAGAGAGAAGCCCGGCCCGACCCGACCCGAACGTAATGACTGTCATTTAGAACCCGACCCGACCCGAAATTCGGGTCAGGTCGGGTTCTGACTCGGGCTCGGGCCTAAGATCTTACCTCTACCTGCAACTGGAAGATGCTGAGTGGCTGGAAAAGCTGCACTTTTTGGTGGATGTGACTGACAGGTCACCTGAACAGCTGAATGAAAGTTTGCAGACGCCGCAAATGCTTGAAGCTGTTCTGTCATTGGAGCACAGCTGACTGTCATGGAGCACGTTCCATTTTATTGTTTTGTGTTCAAATCCTCAAAATAAAAATGACATCAAAAATCTGATTTCTTTATTAGATTTCTTTCATTTTATCAAAGCAATGAAACATGATTCATTGATATGTAATGAAGTTAAACTTGAGCAACAGAGCAGTCACGTGACGCGTCGTTCTCCCAGAATGCACTGCAGGAAAAATAAACATTTAATCGTTAATGCTCATTATGTATGTGTAGCAACTTAGTCATTTTGATAGTAGGCTAATATAGCTAATAAATACATATTGCATGTGTTGCCTTCATTATAAGGCTTAAATACGGCTTTTAATATTTTGCGGCTAAAGACGGATTTGATTTTTGTTTTTTTCGTCCAATTTGGCTCTTTCAACATTTTGGGTTGCCGACCCCTGGGTTAGGGGAGGGTTAGGGTGACAGAGTCCTGCTGCAGCTGGATGCTGCTCTGACAGACACATCCTCCACAAACATCCTCACCTTTTCATTCACAAACATCATCACATCATCCATCAAAGCTCCCAGCAGCTTCTGACTCTTCATTCAGAGCTGAAGTCATGCTTGATCAGGGATCAATGTCCAACATTTGCTGCTGACTCTTCCTCATCACTTCCTTCTTCTCTCTGCTTTGATCTGTTGGAGCTGAAAGTCTCTGCTTGAAGGGCTGCAGCAGAGAAGGACTGGAAGATCATCTCCTGAAAACTGGGAGGAAGACTTTCCAGCATCCTGCTGCTGAAATTCTCCCATGATTCAGTGCTGTTTGAAGAAGAGCTGAAGAGAAAGAGGAAGTGGACTTTTTCTGCTGTTGCTGCAGAAACATCAGTTGCTTTGGATGCAGCCACAGGCTGATGTTTGACTTTCACACATCTGGACTTCTTTCCTGAAGCAGCTGCATGTTGTCCTGAATGTTCCTGAATGTTCTTCTTCTCTGCTTCTGCTGGACTCTTCTGATCTGCTGCTGTTGCTTCACATCTTTGGACTTTTTCTAAACTTTCTGATCTTCTTCAGCTCTGAACTCTTTAGAAGAAGTGAAGGATGAAAAACAGGAACTTTGTCTTTAAACTCAACTCTTTCTTCTGGATTCAGGTTGAGGAACTGCAGTTTGTCAAAGACCAGCTGTGATGCTCTGGTCTCAGCTCTGAAGTCCAACCCATCCCACCTGACAGAACTGAACCTGAGCTTGAACAACCTTCAGTCTTCAGATGTTCAGCAGCTCCAGGATCTGGTGGAGAGTCCAAACTCCAAACTGCAGACTCTGAGGTCAGTAGAGGGTTGGAGTCAGTCCAGCTGCTTCCAGATGTTTGGTCCTAAAGTTAGTCTGAGAGCAAAGATGCAGAGTTTCCTGTGAAGCTGCAGCTTCTCAGTGAAGCTCTGAGGAGAATGATGACAGGCTTCAGGACAACAGTCAGCCAATCAGAGCAGCAGAAGCTCCAACAGGTGAAGATGACAGGAAGCTGCTGCTCTGAACAGGACTGAAGCTCCTGCTGCTCTTTCTGCTGCTGTGCTGCATCACTGACTGACAGACCAGGATCAGGAGACACTCCTTCATCTCTGTCTCTCTACTTTCTCTCTGCAGGTGGAGTTAAAGAGTCTGATGTTCCTCCTGGAGGAGCAGAGAGGAGCAGCAGCAGCAGCTGGTCTGCAGAGATGTGGTGACTGGACGGTGTTCCTGGGAGGTGGAGAGCAGAGTGATGGAGGAATCAGAGGAAGTGGAGATGAGTGTCAGAGCTGCAGCAGGAACTGATCTGAGATCAGCTCCACTGTCTCTCAGTTATGGTGCTGCAGCTCCCCCAGTGGACTGATGGAGAACTGCATTTCCTCTAATTCTAACTTCTCAATCGTCACTATGGGGTCAAATTGTGAAGTTTGGTCGTTTCCTGCAAATAAACTCTGATATGAACTTGTAACAACAACCAGTAAATAGCTGGTAAACTAACCTGGCTCCAGTTAGTTTCCATTTTAAAGGTGTTTGTAAAAAGTTTCCTCTTGGTTCAAAGTAAACCTGGACGGTTTCTCTAAACTGATGTGGATGGAGGCCCTAGCTCTAGCTGAAAACACTGCTACAACGTGAAGGGGATTGTCATGGATGGTTACCTCTCAGGTTGGACACGCCCCTGACCAGGTGCCAGTGGTTGTATTGATGATTGAGGATCAGATAGAAGAGTTGGACCAGCATAGCAGCCCCAGTCTGCAGTCTAACAGTGGTGACATCAGGCTGGGCTCATGGGCTTATTTGGAAGAGAGAGAAACTGTCAACTTTGTAGGGGAGAGCTGCCATTTTCTGTCAAATCCTTGTTCTCCTGTTTCTTTTAGTGGTCAGACAGTCAGCATGTAGGTTTGGGACTTTTATTTTGTAGGATCTGAGGGAAGTTTGCTTTCTACATTTACTAGAGGTGTGTTCTGTTTGTTGTGTTCGCCTTGGCTCTCCCTGAATTTCAGATGCTCCTAGAATAAATTCCAGTTATTCTTTAGGCAAGGCAAGGCAAGTTTATTTGTATAGCACAATTCGTACACAAAGTAATTCAAGGTGCTTGACAAAACAGAAAAATGCATTCAAATCACAATACATCATAGAAATAATCAACATAAAATTTACTTTAAAAGAAAAAAAAAAAAAGATTTAAAAAGAAAGGAAGGACAGAAAAGTGCAGATAGGACCTTTCAGTCATATACACGACTAAACAGAAATGTTTTCAGTCTAGATTATAACATGAACACAGAAGAGGCCTGTCTTACCACTTCAGGGAGGCTGTTCCAGATTTTAGCTGCAGAATATTGAAACGCTGATTCCCCTTGTTTAGTTCTGACTCTGGGAATCAACTTCTTTGTTTTTTCTACACATTTATCTGAATTATTTCACTTCTTTACGTTTTCTAAGGTCATGTGACGCTGCAGCTACTAAATCTGATGGATAGAAACCAGAAATCCACAAAAACCAACAGAATCAAACAATAAAAATGTACAAATGTATCTGAAATACACATAAAAACTAGTTTGAATGATGTTTTTCTGTGTTAAAGGAAGGAGTCACCAACGTGAAAAGAGGAAAAGTTGATTGAATCAGTGATGAACAGAAGCACAAATACAGAAAGACATCCTCAGCGGGGGGGGGCTAAAGGTGCAAACAGCACCTTTAGCCAAAATAGATCCAGATGTGAGAATCAAACACTCCTCTACACACTGAAGCAAGCAGCTCTCCAAAAGGCAGAACTCTCTGGGTTCTGGTTCTGTTTGGAAGAGGAAAAATACCAGCAGAACTTTAGTCATCAACAAGTTTAGGAAAACGTCTCTGCTGCAGAACACAGGAGAACCAAACCAACTCATGTGTCTGTGTGGGACTGGAAGTTCAGAAAAGTCCTCATGGCTTTGAGATGCTTTTTGGTACCAAACAGATCCCAGAGTGGAAAGCCCACACCATGACAGCGCCGCCTCCTTTAAGGCTGGAAGCTACATCTCCAAAATACACTTTGGTGGCTGTTTTGGAGCAGATGAGAACTTTTTCAAACGGTAAAAACGTCTGCAGCTAGAAAAGTACAACTCTGTTGAACAACGTGCTTTTATTTTGAAAATGACAATGACTTGGTTTCATTTAAAGTAGATTTATACATGTGTGTATTTGTTATTTACAATGATGTTCTTATTGCAAACCTGAAAGTGAATCCTTGGAAAATGGCATCATGTGAAATAAAGTTTGAATAAATAAATAATAATCAACACAGAGCTCTGTCTGCAGGATGTTTGTGTGCATTTATACATGCCAACATATCCCAGAATTCCCTGGTTTCAGCGCCATCATGTTTTAAAAAAAACTTTATTCCACAAACAAGGAAATAAATCCAGTAAAAAACATCAAACTAAAGCTTGGTGGGTGATGCTAAAGCTGCTGACACCCTCTTTTTTTCCACTGGAAAAGTACTTGTTGGTGAAATTCTGAAATCTTTAGAGGAAGTTTGGAAATTTCAAAGTCACATCAACCAAAAACCTAATCCAGTGACTTTTTTGAAGATGTTTTTGTGAAAATGAAACCAGAATGAGTCAGGATTAGCTAGAAAGTCTAGAAACGTTTGATTCTGAAAGTTCCAAGCATTGATTCTAAATCAATCGTCTTCACACCTCCCTAATTATATTCCTGAATTAGTGGAGATTTTCTGATGAAATGGGTCTGATTTCTCCAAATAAATGTATAAATAATTGAGTATTTTTTTTAATTCTTTGCATTAATGTAGAGAGATTGTCACGGATATATTAATGTTGAAATTCCTTCTGATTTGGAGAACAAGTTTCCTCCAAAAATGATTCAATCTCTGATAAACTGCAGCAGCAGATCACAGCAGCAGGTGGCAGACATTACCCATAATAAGCAAACTGAAAAGAGGAGACTTTTTGACGTGGTATTCCAAAGCAGATTTTGGTAGAACGTTTCTATTTCTTCATATTTCAGTGTTTTTAAGCTCAGCAATCACTCTTTTATTCTCAAACACAGTAAGTGTTATTTCAATAAACCACACAAGCCTTCTAAAGCTAAAACATCAAGGAAAATACACACCATGATAGCACCACCACCATGCTTTCACAGAGAAAGCTTCTGGAAAGAGACGATGAAGCTTCTCCTCCGTCCCGTTGAGTCATGGCAGCTTCTGAAACATTTCTCATCCAAGTGATGGAGATTGATGATCTTCACTTCCTGAAATGACTCCAAACTCCATCCTTTTTGTTTGTAAGGATGATCTAATTTAGGTTCTCTATACTTTCAATTTTCATGTGATTGATGAATATTTGTAGCCTAATAGCATTCTTTTTGTTGTCTTTTTGAAAACCTTTTTACTGCTTAACTTCATGCAGCTAAACTGTTAAAGTCCATCAATCATTCATCTTCTTTGGACATTTAACCGTTGCTATCCCAGGATTTATGGTTTAGCTCCTTAGATTTAAAGTTTGTGGAAACAAAACATTTGAAAATAGTTTCATGGAGTTGATATGATAGAGTAAATACTTTGATATTTGTACATTTTCAAACAGAACATCCTGTGGAAATGTTCTTTCACATTTTCCTCACATTGTAAAAATGTAGTGTTCTGGGTAAATCAGTGTTTTCTATGATAACGGTAGTTTACTGCCACTGTTCAACGTTTATTGTTAGAACATTGATCACAAACAAGCAAAGAGGAAATCTGAGGGTTATTGGGACTTGAGGCATGGATTCAAACATTCTGTGGAGTTTACCACTAACCACAAAAATGGCCTTGTGGGTAAACATTTCTAATTAGTTTGTCTTTTCTCTGAATGAACGCTGACTTTAACAGGTTGGAGGAGCTTGGCTTGTGGTCAATTTCACCTCCAGGATCTTGGTCTGGCTGGAGCGAAGCTGCAGTATTTTAAGGGTGAAGATCAGTCTGGTGGTCTTCCTGAAGCAGGGATAGAACAAGGCATAGATGAGGGGATTCATGCAGGAGTTCAGCAGCATGACCCAAGATAAGATGGCATCATACCACAGGTTTGTGGGGGTGTCTTGGCCTGCCAGGGAAGGGTAGTAGTACGGGCAGAAGCACATGAGAAACACTGCCATCACCATGCCCAGGGTCCGGGCTGCTTTCCACTCCCACCTCTTCACCGTGGGAACAGAAGGGACCGTCTGCAGGCGCCAGACCTGAGACACGGCCGCCACCAACACCCGGGCGTACAGCACCAGCATGACAGAGCAGGGGCCGACTAACCAGAAGAACAGCTGGACAGTTCCTGATGTGTGGCTGATGACCACCACGCACTCGCCGTGGCAGGTGTGGACCCTGTGCGGCCGCTGCAGGTGTCCCATCAGAATGCAGCCGTTGTAGAGGGCGGAGCAGCCCCAGCACAGGCAGATCAGGAACACCACCCGGCTCAGGGTGACCCTGCTGGGGTACAGCAGCGGCTGGCAGATGGCCAGGTACCGGTGGACGGATATGAGCACCATGTGGCCCAGGGAGCCGGACAGCAGGCAGTAGGAGAGGAAAGGCGTCAGGGCGCACATGAGCCGGCCCAGCAGCCAGCACGTCTCCAGGTAGCGCACCCCCTCCATGGGCATCACCAGCAGCCCCACCACCAGGTCTGACCCGGCCAGGGACAGCAGCAGGGCGTTGGTGGGGGTGTGCAGCTGCCTGAAGATGATAACCAGCAGGTTGAGGGTCACTGTGAGCAGAGAGACGAAGGCCAGCAGGACGTAGAGGAGCCCCCGCCGTCTTAAAGCTAGGCAGCAGCAGCCGCCTGCAGGAGGAGTTCAGGTTGGGAAAGCAGAGAGAGGAGCCCCCCCCGCCGTCGTCCATCAGAGGGGAAGTGGGTCAAATGTCCCAGCAGGAGGGTTTTTCTCCTCCTTCAGTGACCCCCACAGGGGTGATGCAATTCCCCCTTCTGACCATCATCTTCATCAGACCCCCACGTCTCCCCTGGTTTCTTCCAAACCAAACCAAAAACAGGAGAAAATATATTGATCTACTTTCAAAACAAACACATCCAAAGCGTCTCATCAACAAATGAATCAATGTTATTCTGTAGGCATATAGGAGATGTGACCAAAAACAAAGAAATCCACTTGAAGCTGCAGAAAATGTTTTCTTTGATTTGGTTCTTTTTGAATGTTCCTGTTTGAAACCTCCTCAATACAAGCATCTAGAAAAAAGACCCTAAAGTCAATCAAAGCTGTTGTGAAGGAATGTGGTTGTTTCCTGGAAGACAAACACAAGAAAAGAAAAATCCTCTCATCAAGAGGAAACAGTGACTGGAATTGATTTTCTTCAATCAGAATTCTTGGTCAAACCATTTTTCTTCTCCAACTGGCAGATTTTTTTGGACTTATCTGCCAATGCAGAAAGAATGTTGGACTTATTTCTGAGCGGCCTGTTTTTAGCAGAGTGAAGGTTTGGACTCCAACATCCTATGAGGTGATAGAATCAGGACTCACTTGGAAACGGCTCAAGTTTGAAAGGATTGGACCATTTCTTTCATCTTTAGTGGTTTGTAGAGATCAGGGGTTTCCAACTCAGTTTACCAGGGGCTCCAAGAAGCCAAAAATCCCATAGACGTCTATAGAGAAATAAACAGCTTTTTCTCAGTCCTATTTGTGGGAATAACCATTTTTTCTATGTTTTTAATAATCTTGATAATTCTCTTTTTTTAGCGTAAAGCTATTCAAGTTATGAACTGACCAATCAGATGCTTCAATAAAAGTAGGTGGAGCCTGCTGGCCCCCCACATCTAACATTTAAAACGTTTGACAGATTTCAAGTGGTAGGGGCGTGGCCTTCCAACAAGCTCACTCCTGATTGGCCAAAAAGTAGTTGTGGTAGAAGCCTTGACTCAGACCGACTCGGACCAATCAGTGCTACGACTTGGAGCAGGAAGTGAACCATCTTCCATGGGTGATGTCACACTCTGAAAGGTCTTCAGGAACAGTTCAAATCATTTCTTGGAGGAAACATTGAAGATCAGGATCATTTCTCCCAAACATGACTCTTCTTGCCTCCTCCTTTCTAGCAGAGAATTGGCAGCGCTCCTCCTCCTCCTCCTCCTCCTCTCCCTCCTCCTCCTCCTCCAACTCTTCCTCCTCCTCCTCCTCCTCTTCTTCCTCCTCCTCCTCCTCTTCTTCCTCCTCCTCCTCCTCCTCCTCGTGCTCCTCCTCCTGCTCCTCCTCCTTCTCCTCTTCCTCCTCCTCCTCCTCCTCCTTCTCCTCTTCCTCTTCCTCTTCCTCCTCCTCCTCCTCCTTCCTCCTCTTCCTCCTCCTCTTCCTCTTCCTCATCCTCCTCCTCCTCCTCCTCCCGCTCCTCCTCCTCCTCCTCCTCCTCCTCCTCCTCCTCCTCCAGTAAATCTGGACCTAAACTTTGGACTTATTGGATTTCAGGGAGGAGTAGAACTTTTAGCTCAAGTGTGTGCTTCCAAAAAAAAGGCCCATGGCTTCAACATTTAGCTGTCTCCTCTTCCTCTCCCCGCCCTGAACTTGGCTTTCAGGTCAGAGCTGCATTTGAAGCACAGGAGGAGCATGTTGCTCCTCAAAGGTCAAGGGGTCAGGGATGGCAAACAGCTGTCCTGCTGTTGTGTCAAAGAATGCACCCAAATCTTTCTGTTTTTGACCCTTAGGGCTCCTTTCCTGTGTTTCTCTGGCTGGAGCTCAACAGATTGGGGCCCAGATCCATTTTTTACGGCCTGAACAGAACAAATTTGAAATAATTTGGACAGCAATGGGCTTTAAACTCCCAACACTGCAAAAACAAGCCTCCTAGAAATGAGTCCAAAATTGTTCACATTTCAAATGAATTGTTTCAATCAGAAATGTTCAAATATTTGTCTGTAATTTCTTGTCTATTATTGGTTGAATACTATATATACTGGATCCTTCAACCCATTCTATTCCTGTTTCTCTTTCTTTCTTCTAGGATCTTCCTCCATTTTTGGTGCTTAACAATTGTTCATCTATTTGAACCGTTCAACTATTCAAATGTTTCAGCTCTTTCAGCTTTTTCCAGCTGTGACTTTTGCTCCTTCAGATCCTTGAACTTTTCCAGATATTCCAGGATTTTCCAGATTTTTCACTAAAATGTCTTTTTTGTTATTGTGCTGTTTTTTATTAAACTTTATTTGTGGTCAACTTTGATCATTTATTGATTGAATTTTTCCCTTTTTTCTATGCCAATTTTGAAGTTTCACTTGTCTTCATCAATATAGCATCAACCCTGCAAATCCTGTTTCTGATCCTGATTTGACTCCACATCCAGTGGATTTTCTTCAGAAATGAGCAGATTTGTCAAAGTTTTCTTGATCTGTGGAGAGCGACGGACACACCCATGAACCTGTTTACTGATCAACATGTTTACTGGACAGCTGCGGCTTCTCCTCTAATATTGCATCATGGATGTTTTTCACTCCTCAGATTGGTCCGGGACCGGAGGAGTTCCAGGCCAACGAAGCAGTTTTTCCTAATGAGGAGCTCCTCTCAGCCGCTGAGCATCATGGGAGTCCTTCCTGTTGGGTGAGGAGCAATCATTTGATCTGAAAGGGATCACTGTTTAGTTTTAGGACAATGTCTGCGTTCTTTCTGACAATAATAACAGTCATTCATAGATGAATAAATCTTTTTCTGAATCAGAATAAACCAAATTAGTAGAGTTTGACCTTAGTTTAGATATATGCTAATTCATTCATTTCACCTTAGAAAAGGCACATTTCTAAGACTGGACCATTCATATTTATGGACTATACTATACAATTCATCAAACTACAATAGAATGATTTTTTCATCATTCAGATCATTTTGCAGTTCAACTTTGAACTTTTTTGAACTTTTCATTTGTCACAGCTCAGCTGCTCTGGTTCTCCTTTTTTCCCTGTTTTACTTTAAATAACAGCTGATTCAGTTGAAAACATTATTTATTGTGTTAAGGCTTTGGATTCATACAAAATAGAAAGCTTTATTGAAATCATGTGTTGAACATTTCAATGGAACAAAAGGGAAACTCTCCCTGAAACTGTTTAACGGAAGAAAATCATTTTTTGTTCATTTAATTGATCAACTTTATTGATTGGTGTTATTCATTTATTTATATTTTTATTTGAACATTCTTCTGTGATAAAACCAATCAAATGTATTTTCTTCTGTCATTGTTAGTTTTTTTTACCACGTTTTTATCTGTCTCTTCAAATGTCTTCATTTTTTGAATGTTTTCTATAAATTAACCTCTAGTCATGTCTGATAAACATCTGCTAAAAATGGATATTTGTAGAAAATAGATTGATTTGATTCAATTCCTGGTTGGAAATGGTGTAAATCCTGAATATTGATGTTTTCAAGCACGTAAGTGATGGCTGAGCGGGTTTTTTCTCTGGAATGCTTTTGATTGACAGGCTTCCAAACACAAAGAACTTTGATCAACAGCCGCTTGATGAGAGTTAATAGAGAAAGAAACAAAAATGTCTTGAAAATGTGACATCACAAAGGGAAACCCGTTTAAAAAAGGTGTTTTTTTTTACTACATTACAAAAATCTATACCATTTGTTGTAAAAGGGAAAAAAACATGAAAAAATCTGTTTTTCTGGATGAAAAATGTGCTGAATATGAACATGAATAAACCAAAATCTCATGTTTTTGGAATGATTCTTCTTGCTTGGTAGATGCTTCTACTGGCTGTGTCTCTTTGGCCTTTGGGTCAAAGGAGAAATCCTTTTCTGGGAGAAACATTGAACCAGCTAGGGTTAAGTTTCCATTGACTTGACACTTTTTCCAAATCCTGAGATCAGTGAACTGATCCATGTCCTTTGTTTGATGTTTCTCCAAATGTTGAACTGTTGTCTTCACAGGTTTCATTTTAGACACAAGGCTTTCAATGAAAACAACTGTTGTTGGAAACATTTGAGGAAGTTGGTTACCGTTTTCATTCAAGACTGTGACATCAGCAAGTCGCTTTCATTGAATTCTTTGAGATTTGTAGATTTTCTAAATGACATTTTTGAAACAAACCTACTTTATTCCTTTCTTAACTGGGAATCTTAGGGACGTTCTTTGTGGTAGGACGGTACTATTGGGAACAAAAACCAAAACACAAACTGAATTCATTCTATTATTAAATGTTTACCAAATCCCAGAAACTCTAATGTACCAAATAGAAACTCCTGTTCAATCAGATCAAAGGCTCAATAGAGTCAATGAACCCCCCTTCTTTCAATTCTATTCCATTTGATTGATGTAGTCCAATATTTCAACAATAGTCGTCTCAATTCTACCGGTAATTGTAGAATAAACACCAAATCCTAAAGAACATGAAGTCATCAATTCAATAGGTAATGGCTAAACTAAATGGAACAGACTAAAGTGACCTTTGACCCTCCTTCTCATACAGTCCCAAACCAGTTCCCCTCTGGAGATCCAGGATGTAGACGAGTCGGCTCAGGACGCGTTCACCAGGTTCCACTCAGTTTTTGGAACCATCTGATGTCAAGTGTTCTCTAAAAACCAACAGTGGAATCTACCAATTCATTCAGACCAAAGGCAGTAGACAAATTGCTGCCTTTTATTGTCTGGATGCTTTTTTTTTTTCAAATGTCTTCTGTTTTTACCGTCTCTATGTTGTTTTGTTTCTTTTCAATTGGTGGTGACTCATCACCATGGAAACACGTCGCTGTATTTGTGCATCAATCAAAAGTGTTGTCTGGTGCAAATCCCATCAGTGTCTCCAATGTTCATCCAAAAAGCCTTTACTAGGGTTTGAACACTGATTTAGCAATGGTTTTCCATAAGCTGCCACTGAATTTCCCAATCTAAAAAGAAACTCATTTCAGTCAGACTGTTGGAGACGGTGCTGCTAATTCAAACCACATATTGATACTAGTGCTGTCATGCCATCCATTTATGAATCAGGACCTAGAATGATTTCATCTATTTGGAATCTAACCTCATATTTGCTGTGAAAAGCCTCATTTGTAGGTATTTTGGTTCAGATTTGTGATATTGTTCCAAATACAACAAAAAAGTGGCTTTATGAAGTTCTCATTGTATCACACTTCACACTTTGAATTTTATAGCAAGTTCAGAAAAAAACACAACAGAAATCAGAAATAATACAGTGAAAATGAGAAAAAACTTATAGCAAAAAAATAGCAAAATGTAGAAAACGAATATAGTGAAAATGAGATTTTTAAACCAAAATTAGAAAGACATTGCAGAGAAAAGTCTTTGATAAACTCTGGTTGACCACACTTAGAACGTGAGCATCCAGCAGGTCACCCACACACTTTGCTGCTTTGTGCACAATATTGTTGTGGGGGTTGACTCCCAAACAAAATGAAGAATAAAACTGGTCCTAATTGTCAATATTGAAGACTTACCCAACATTTTGCTGTGTCATGTTTGTGGATAAAGTGAGGAAGAAGAACCAAACAGACTGGTGATAGTTGGAAATGAGTTTTTGGGATTCTGCACAGGAGCGTGGTTCCTCTTCCTCACCACCTCCCGCTGGTTTGCCGTCCGGCTCCATGGGATCTGCGTCATCTTCATCCCCATCACCACCTTTGGCGTCCTGCTGCTCCCAAACCCTGAGAAACACTGCTGGTCTCCACCAGGGGGCGCCACAACTTCTCTTTTCTGTTTCCTCCTCAGAACTGGACGTGCCGCTGACCTACGCCGTCACGCTGATGGGCGTGTTCCAGTGGGGCGTGAGGCAGAGCGCCCAGATGGAGAACATGGTGAGGAGCAGCGCAGACGGCTGCACAAGCATCTGCAGCTGCAGACGTTTGGCTCCGCCTGTGTTTGCAGATGACCTCTGTGGAAAGAGGACACCCATCTCCAGAGCCAGCCCCCCCCCCCTGGAAACCCAGAAGCAAAGGTTTGGTGACCTTTGACCAGGTCAGCTTCACCTACAGTGAGGACAGCCGGCCGGTGCTGGTTTCTTTTGGATTTCATTGCTAATCTGAGATTAGAAGAATAATCTGGAACAGTAAAACAGAGCTGCTGTTTTCCAAAAAGAAGAGGTTTTTCATGGTGGCGTTAATCCACTGAAGATGAAGATTTACACCTGGGAGTATCCAACATGTGGAAAGGCTTTGAATGACATTTCTGTAGAAGAAATTCCAAAATAAAAGCTTCTGTCTCCACGGGAACTATGAGGAAGAACCTGGATCCTTTCCACCAACACTCAGATGAAGCTCTGTGGAACGCTCTAGACCAGGTCAGAGGTCAGAGGCAGCTGCTGTGTTTGAGGAAGAACCGCATCGTCATCATGGGCCAGGCCGCTGCCAACGTGGACCCGAGGTGCAGCGGGACTCCGGGTCCATTTGTCCAAACGCGGCCCACCTGCTCCTCACCGTAAGCGCTCTGTGTCCCCGCAGGACGGACCAGCTGATCCAGAAAAGCATCCGGGAGAAGTTCAGAGAGTGCACGGTGCTCACCATCGCTCACCGCCTCAACACCATCAGCCACCGCAGACTGGTGAGCGCCGGCCCATCCAAACGGCGCCAGACGGCTCCTGAAATTCTGGACTTTAGGCTTTCTTCCTATTTTCCAGAACTGTGAACTTTTCAGTCCAAAGTCAGAAAGTGAGAATCTGGACTGAAACAAACGGGATTCTGGTTCATTTCTCTGGAAACTGTTGCTAAATTCCCTGAAACTGTGTGTTTGCGTGTGTGAACATGAGTTGTGTTGTGGACATGTGGACTTGTCTGGATGTGAACATTTTTGGAGCCAACAGGTATGTTTCCAACGTTTGAGTGTGTGTGTGGACAGGCCCCGCCCCTTCTAGATCTGGATTAACCCTTGTGCTATCTTAGATGACCCCCCCCCCTTCCATTGACGTGTTCTCCTACCATGACAAAGGTGGATAAAGGTGGAGAGGATTTCATGGAATCCATGGACACCAGTGAAGATCACAAATCATTGAAGAACAAAGGTTCAGCGTCTGTCTAGTGGGTCTAGATGACCCCACTGTCTAGTGGGTCTAGATGACCCCACTCCCAACGTTAAAGTGCCTAGGATAGACCAGGGTTACATCTGACCCTGACTGGAATGATTCTAGACATGCTGCTGCTTCATGGTTTTACCCCCCCCCCCTCCAACTACCCCCCCCCTCTAACACCCCTCTGTCTTCTTCCCTCCTTTTCTTTTCCATCCGGTCCAACAAAAAAATGTTCCAAATAGAAGTCAGATGAATAAAGTTGAGTCTAAATGACTAAAGGAGTTTCTTCAAATCTCCACCTAGTGTGTCTAAAGATTCATGACCCAGATTCATCTGTTTGCTCAGCTGGTGGACAAGTTCACAAAAAGAAACTAGGAGTCCATCTGCTGCTGTGCTGCAGACACAACGGCTCAGTGGAGGCACGGCTGACCTTTCAATCAAAGAGAGACGGTTCAAATCCCACAAAGTATGGTCCAAAAAAGTGTTTTTTGAATAGAGTGTGGAACATCTTCACTTCCAAACAGAGACGAGCTGCTGATCTGCTGCAGACAGATCAGCTCAGTGGTAACCACTTGATCCTGGGAGCAGAAGACTGAGGGTTCAATTCCCTCCTAATGTCTTTCTAAATCCATCAACAGTTTTTTCAGAGTCTGGAACGTCTTCACCTCATCAGAACGACCAGCTACTGCTCTGTTCCAGCCATAAGGGCTCAGTGGAAACACATCAGACCACCAATGCAAAAGGTTGAGGGTTCAAATCCTGCTAAGTATCTTTGGAAAGAAACTCCTAGTTTTTCCACAATGTAGACTGTCTCCACCTCATAAGAACGACGAGCTGCAGCTCCAGTCTAGGTAGAATAGCACAGTGGTAGAGAGCAGGTTATTAACTAGGAAAACGGTGCTGGTTCAATTCCCAGCTTGAGACAGAGGCAGTAACTTACCTCTGTCATCTAGAAACAAGAACTGAAGAGAATTAACATGAATGACAGGAGGAATTGGTAAGTCAGGAAGTGGGGGGGTCAGAGTAGGAGGAGGTCAGAGTAGGAGGAGGTCAGAGTAGGAGGAGGTCAGAGTAGGGGGGGTTAGTGGAGGGTGGGTGGAAACTGGCCACGAAGGATGAAGATGAGAGGAAGCACAGAAATGTGGCCAGTTTCCAAAGGGGAGGAGGGAGAGGATGAAGGTGGAGATAGAGGGAGGTGTGTTAAAAAAAAGTTTCTGTTCCAAATCACTATTTCACTATTTCATGGACCCCAGAAAAGTCTATGTTTACCAAGAAGTTTCTCTCCATGAGATACGATTTGAACCACTTGAGAACAGTCCCTGAAAGGCCGAGACCTTTCAGTCTGTTTGCAAGGATCAGGGGCCTCATTTCTAAACGTTGCGTACGCACAAAAGAAGGCATCCGCCACTCTCTACGCAATAGTTGAGATTTATAAAAAGCAAACTTGACGGGAAAATGTGCGGTCCTTCATCAAGCTCTGACCCAGGCGTACGCACAAAAACGGGTGACATGAGAAACGGCGACACCGTCGGCAGATGGAAGAAACACGTGAAAGTGAAAATGACAATACTGCCTCTCATAAATAACATGAAGACTTCACAAAGCAAGTCTCACAATAACAGCTACATGAACACCCGTTTGATCAATCAGCAGTGAAACAAACAAAAAAAATCAAACGAAAATTACAACAGAAATTCAAATGAACACATATTTGCAAAAAGAAAAGTGAAATATGTTCTGCAATATTGGCATGTTGTGCAGTTTATCCTCATAAATAATATAGTTAACAGAACAAAATAATGTACTAAACTGATATTCTCCTCAATGTGTCCGTCTGGAGGAGCAGATATAGGTGCAGACAGTCAGACAGACAGACAGACAGACAGACAGACAGACAGACAGACAGACAGACAGACAGATAGACAGGCGTATTAATTGTCCACTGGGGAAAGTTGTTTTCATAGTAAAGCATTTCTTTAAGCAACAGAATTATGGTATTCATGCATATGCCTTTAGTTTGTTTGATTTTTGATAAAACAATGTATGGCGTATGTCTCAACCATTCAGAAAGCAACAAGAAATTACATTTGATGAACAATTTCCCATTTCCACGTGGATTATTACCCACATCTGTAGCTTGTCAGATGTCAGTCACCACTCCACTTAAAAGGGATTCCCCAATAATTGCTGCCACTCTCTCATCAAGAGGGGTAAGCTCCGGTGTGCCCCCCCCCCCGTGGCAGACTCACTCTGGTGCTCCAGCATTTACGGCGTCTGCCACCGTTTGCCACTCACATTTCTTTTTGGCATTAGTAATGCCCACACTCTGCCCTCCAAACAACATTTTTCTCCTCTTTTCCACCTCACCAACGATAACTTCTACTTCACATTGAGTGAAGTTACGTTTTTTTGATTTCCTCTCTGTGTTTGCCATGGTTTCACAATCAAAGAATATTCATTTGTGGGCGTTTCACCGACTATTTATGGGCAACTATGGGCGTGTCATGAAGCCGCAAAAGCTGCGCAGCATTTAGAATTGATTGTGATTTATTAAGGGAAAGATGCATAGGATGTGCGTGCGCACGGTTTTATAAATCTGAATGTTTCTGTGCGTACGCACGTCCTATGTTTCATCCGTACGCCACTGCTGACGCAAATCCTACGCAACGTTTTAGAAATGAGGCCCCTGGTGATCAACAGTATCAGAAGCTGCACTTAGATCTAGTAGAACTAGTACTGAGATCTGACCTGAATCCCAGACACACCTGACATCATTAACGGTTATTTAACAAGGCCGTCTCAGTTCTGTGCTTCGTTCTATAACCAGATTAGTTTAACTCAAATGTTGTTTTGTCAGAGAAACTCATTCAGCTGAATAAAAACAAGGTTTTTAAATAGGAGTTGGAGAGTATTTACAGTGTAGTCTGTTAGATACATGTGCAAAGGAGACAGCTCTGGGGGTAAAACTGTTCCTCAGTCTGCTACGGGCGAGACCAGCTAATGCCTTGCTGTTGCCGTGGAAACAGACTTTGGAGCACTAAGCTGCAAATGCAGCTGGTTTCTTCCTGCAGGGTTTGTCTGTCAGACATTCTTCAGGCAGAAGAGTCCAGAACCAGATCTGAAATCCTGAAGGTCTTTTTCACAAACACAAACCCTGACAGAGACTCCCAACCATCTGACTTTCAGAGAGGCTCCAGGAATCCTGTTTATGGGGGGGTTTAGGGTCAAAAGAAAATGAGAGGAAAGGAGAAGTGATGGTAAATGGAGACAGAGTTGATCCAGTTCCCTCAGACTTCCATCATCATTGATGTTCGGAGAAACAGAAAGAGAAAAAGTCCAAACCTGTTGATGTTTGACAGAAGAAAACAATCAAACCATAAATCCAGTCAATGATTACACATCAACCAATCATCTGTCGTCTGCAGATCAGATTTATCCACTTTATGATCTGCTCCAGGATCAGACCATGTCCTTCAGGTCCAAAGTCCACAGGAATCTGCTTCCTGCATTCAGAACCGGTTTGAAACTGGAGTTGGTTGGACTTCAGGGACACAAAGCAGTTCCAAAGATCCAGAGGAAGAAGTCAAAGAAAGAACAGATGCAGTAGTGTCAGAGGGGTGAGTTGATGGAACATCTGGGATGGAAAGAATGTGGATGTTTGCATTTCAAAGGCTTTCAGAAGAAGTTCTAGAATGTTAGGACTCAGCTGGGAGCCTCTTTGTTGGAATCTAAAGGATCCTGGCTAAGATCAGATCAGACTGATCCAGCATTAGTTTGGAGTTCTGGATCAGGAAGTGATGAAAGGATTTGGAGGAGTTGAAAGGAGGATCAACCATCTGAGCTTCAGCTTTTTCAGTCCCATTTGATCTGGTTGTGGTTTTTCTGTCTTTACTTCTTTCTTCATCCTTCAACCAAACAAAGAAACAAAGTGAATATCTTCACCTCTGCAGGTGCAGACCATGATATTTTGATTTGATTTGAAATGGTTTATTTCAAGCAATTAAATAAAAATAATAATAAAAAAAACTTTACAATCATCAGTTATACATTCATACAGTAACTAATCAAACTTAGGATAATTAGACATATTAATAAATATTGCTTGAAAGGGAGTGGAAGGAAGTGAACTTATATAATCCCACCCCGTTATACTGTAACCATTTTATGACATGATTTATCAATATACGGTTCCTAGTTTTTATCAGACAGAATTAAGAATCATAAAGTATCAATAAAGCACATGACAAAGATGAATTACTTAATTATTATGTAAAAATAACTATTTTAGAAATCAACATGGCAAATGCAGATCAGTTATCTAAAATATATGTTACTCATAAACGTCATTCATATGATTAGAGCATAATACTATATCAGTAAAATAGACAACACTGTTTCAGAGATTTTCATAGCAAAATTTCATCAAGTATCAAAAGTTAAAAACGTGCAAAATTATGTTACATTAGGAAAAATCATGAATCAATTTATCAATTTTTGGAGATAGTGAAGTAATATCATTAAAAGTCAATCAATTTAACCATTTTCAATAAGTGATTAATCATTTGTTTTATTATTTTTTTATTTAATAAAGTAATTCTGTAAGGGAGAAAAAAAATAAAAGGGTCCATGATCTGTTGATTGTCCAAGGTTGGTATTTCTTCTTCTGCTGATTAACAGCCGTTCTTCTGGGTTCAAAACAGTTTCTAGTCTCTTCCATGTTATGTCTGCAGACATTAGATTCAGGTCCATATCCTTCTTCAGCTGATATCAGCTCGGTGAAAGTTGAGGTCAAGTTGTCTGCAGGTCAGAACTCTCTGCTGTTAATCAGGTGACCTCAGACGTATGGAGAAAGTGATGAGTCCAGGCGTCATATTTCTTGAAATTATTTGGTTCTTTGGTTTATTACTCCATGTTGTTTCAGACGTCCGTGATCAAACACTTCTCAAAGTCCTTCATGGTGTTCACAACCAGAACCTTGGACCGGTCTGGTGGACCGAGTGGTTTGACGTAAATCCTGCAGCCTTTAATCCAAGTGTTCTCAATCTGCTTCTGCTTCCTGAGAAGCCGTGCATGTTTGGAGATTTCAGCATTCCTTCTGGTCAGATGGTCGTTCAGATAAACAGCAGATCCTTTCAGGTTCTTCCTTTGGTTCATCAGAGCTAGCTTGTGTTTGTGATTCACAAACCTGATGAGGATCTCTGGTTTATCCGTCTCCTTTCTCCTGGGGAGCAGGTGGCAGGTCTCCATGGTGTTGAGATCCAGGGAAATGATCCCACTTGGTGTTCCAGAGACTCTCCATTGCTCTCCGTTTCAGAACTACTAGCAATGCTAGCGCTATTAGCATTAGCATTGCTAGCTCCAGCTTCATTCAGCTTCGTTCGAGGTTTGATCGGTAATCCAGTGAGAACGACATTATTCATCCTTACTTGTTGTTCCACATCGTCCAGTCTTTTCTCCAGAATGTCGACCCGGTTTTCTTGTTGCTCGTTTTTAACACGGAGCCTCAGGAATTCTTCCAATAGCACTAAGAGCAGAGTTAGCTTTGCGTTAACTTGTTCCATAAAGGGATACAACGTAGCTTTGATATCATCAAGAATCTTTTGAAGGTCTTCGTAGTCAGTGTTTTCATGGTCAGCTCTCTTTTTTTTTGGAGAAAATCAACTTTTTAAGTCATTTAAAGACAGTTGTATAGCCGCCGTGAGCCCCCACGCGTCCGTGTTGTAACCCGGAACCGGATAAAAGAATATTTATATATCATCTGCAAACAGACGGAGGATTTTGGGATCTTCAAACACTGACCTCTGCAGGGCAGAATAGGAAGTGCAGCTTGATGTCTGAATGGAGGAAATGTTTGATCTTCATCAGATGGAATGAGAGGCTCTCATGTGAGGAAGAACATCTGAACAGCTTTGATCCTTTTCTGCTGCTTTTGCTCTGACGTTGCTTCAATTCTGCTCCAAAACGTTTGGATTTCAACTCCTTTCATCGATTTTCTTCAGAGCAGATCTACTGGTTTCTGGACATGAAGGAAAACAGGTCAAAGGTCAAATGTCAGTTCATCCAGATGTTTAGTTTTAGTCCAGAAAAACAGCAGAAAAGAGAAGTTGGTTCCGATCCACAGAGTCCTGCAGGGATCAGAGTCCTAAGGCCTGTTTCAGAAAGAATGTTCAACCAACTCTGAGGTTAAACTTGAACTCTGAGTTGGTCTACCGAGAGATTAACAACTCTGAGTTTTCTGTTTCAGAGAAGCTGATCAGAGTTAGGTTAATCAACTCTGAGTGGAATGAATCGGAGTTGAGCGTGCGCACCGCAACCATAAGAAGCCATTATCAATGGAGCACAGATATTATGAGTCACCATGGCAACCGTGGAAACAAAGAGGTCTATGGGATCACATTTCCTCCATTAATTGAAAGGGCGTAAAGACAACTGAGTGGGCGTATTTAGGAACTGAGTGAGTGAACCTTACAACCGCGCTGGTGCAATTCTAACTAAGTGACCCCGTATTTTACAACTGAACGGCTGCAATCCTAACTGAGCAGTGATCTTGCTCAGTCAGATCCTTTTTGCGCTCACATGAATTTACGCTCAGTGTTAAGGGGGCGTTTTTGTCACTTGGGGGGCAGGAACCTTTCTGGTTGATCTGATTGGCCGAAATTTGCATGTCTTATAGTGAGACAGAGGGGCGGAACTTTCATTTTTCAGTGCAGGGGGGTTAACAGGCGGCTCTTGAGCTGCTTGCGGCTCTTTGCCTTTTAGCATATTTTCTATGCACAGTACTTTCACAGCCATAAGGTGAAAGTTTGACATTTTCTCCTAATGTACAGAGCAGCCCTAATGTGTTGTTGTGAGACTTCAGTAAAGAGGATCTAGGAGAGAACAGCATGAGAACGACATGGAGAGAGGTGAGGACGTGAAAGAAGACACCCCCCCCCCCCCCATAGTACAAAGGAGGAGATATGAGCATAATACAGAACAACTTTGTTTGGAAACCCTGGAAATGCAAAGAGGCACAGTTTAAACTGCAGCTATCAGCTACACGGAGGAACACGGGACTCAAGCAGCTGCAGTTCGGTTAAGTTAGATCTTCACAGATTCAGACTTCCTGCTTCAATAACTCCTCTGATAAACGTTCAAATGTGTTAGCAAGTACCTCAGTCATTTTGTATTAACACAGAGAGTGAACTACAAAAGCATTTTTAAAGAAAAAAGATCGTTTCTATTGCCTTTTAATCAGAATTGTTCGTTTTAAGCTGTGAATGCAAACAGAGCAGCCAGCCGGCTGCTAAGGGACCGTCAATAAAGTGCACACCCTGTGAAACACCATCCTGTAAAAATCAGTAAACTTTTAAAAAGCAAATACATGTCTATATTTATATGAACTGGTAATGAAGACTCGTCAGCATAGTCATGCTACATTATTATTATTATTATACTAAATTTTGTTAGAAAGTCAATCTCTATTTTATTGCTTATAGTTTTTAAAATGTAATAGAGATATGATCATAGCATAAATGCTCAGTAGCTCTGAAGATACTGTAGATACTGACACAAAACTTACTGTACTGACTAATCATGACCTTATTTTCCTACTACAATAAAGATTATGTTAAAAAAATCTCTAGCATCTTCAGAGCTATTGAGGATTTTTGACCAAATCTGATCCATTTGTAAATATGAAAAATTCCTATAAATAAACAAAGTGAACTATTGAGATTTATGATAAATGATAAAGGTAAATATTAGTCCGTACAGAAGGTTTGGTGACAGTAGCTTCAGTATCTTTATAACTACTGATAACTTTAGTCATGATTCATATCTATTAAAATTTGAAAAAGTATATGCAACAAGATAAAATAAAGATGGACTTTCCTCCAAAATATTTATTGTAACAAGAATATGCTGACGAGTCTTCAGTTCATATAAATATAGACATTTATTATTTTTGGTGAGATTATTGATTTTTACAGAATGGTGTTTCACAGTTCACAGAGGTTGGACTTTGTTGACGGTCCCTTGGCCGCTGGCTCGCTGCATGTCTGGATTCACAGCTCGAAGAGAACAATTTTAATCAAAAGGCAAAAAAAACTATCTTTTTTCGTTTGAAATACATTTATAGTTCACTCTCTGTGTTAATACAAAATGATTGAGATACTTGCTGACACATTTGAACGTTTATCAGAGGAGTTATTGAAGCAGGAAGACTGAATCTGTGAAGATCTTTCTACTTATCGAACCTCAGCTGCCAGAGAATTTAAAATGATGAATCCATGGTTCACAAGTGAGGAAGCTGGAAACAAACTCTGACAAGACAAGAAGACGCAGCAGCAGCTGAGTTTCTGAGGAAAAGGAAAGACCTGTGTTGGAAGATCGACTCGAGGCTGAGCAGCAACTTCCAGAGATGACGGTAAACAGCTGTTCATACTCCCCCCCCACACACACACACACACACACACACCCACCCCCCCACCGGGACGCAGCGCCGGCGAGTTACGCCACACTTTGGGACTGCAGGACTTAAACTTGGCCTGAGGTGTCTGCTTTCACTGATCTTTGGAGCCGCACGGCAAAGAGACGGACTCTGATGATGAGGAAAGGGAAGCCGGCGTGTCTGATAGAGATGTAGTCCAGCTGTTTCAGATCCAGAAGATGAGGACTTTGATGGATTTAAATACTGATTGATGACTGAAAAAAGAAATCACAACCAACTCAGTTTTGCGCTCGCTGCCTTTTTTAAACACACCAGCATGCATGTCTCAGCGGTATGTGTGTTAACGTTACATACAGAAAAAACACTCCAAACTGAAACGGCGCCGTTTAATCCAGTGCTGTTGAATTTTAAGGAGAGGAGGGGGTTATGGGAAATAACATGGCTTTCATTGTGTGTGTGTGTGTGTGTGTGTGTGTGTCTGACAGGTCAGTGTGTGGTGTGGCTCTTTGAGTATCACAGTTAGAAATGTCGGCTCTTTGTGTCAAACTTGTTCGCCCCCTCCCGGCATTCATAGAAAAAAGCGGCGGATGTAACGTAGATTAAAACATTAACCAACGACCCAAAACCAAGGTAAAAAAGTGCAGCAGGTTTTTTTATGCTGTAAATTATTCTCATGTGAAATTCACTGCATTTGTTACCGTTTCAATGCTTTAATCCACGTTACAGCCGCTGTTCCTTTTCTATTAAAGCCCCAAAAAGTCCCTCCCTGCTGCTTGACATGCAAATTTTAGCCACTCAGATCAACCAGAAAGGTTCATGGCCCCCAAGTGACAAAAACGCCCCCTTAACACTGAGCGTAAATTCATGTGAGCGCGCAAAAAGGATCTGACTGAGCAAGATCACTGCTCAGTTATTATTGCAGCCGTTCAGTTGTAAAATACGGGGTCGCTTAGTTAGAATTGCACCAGCGCGGTTGTAAGGTTCACTCACTCAGTTCCTAAATACGCCCGCTCAGTTGTCTTTACGCCCTTTCAGTTTATGGCAGAAATGTGATCCCATAGAGGTCTGCATATTTTTCTCCAGCTGAACTTGACGTGCTGCTGCAGAGTTACAGTGAATATGAGCACATATTCCAGAAGAAAAGCAACACCGCTGCATCTGCAACACAGAGACAGTTAGCGTGGGAAAACATAGCTGCTCAAGTTAATGAGTAAGTTTGTATTTAAATCATTGTTATAAAATATTGGCTGTAATAATGTTTTAAATAGCGTAAGGTGTGAAATTAAAAAATGGTGACATTTCGGTGTACTTATGAAGTGTTATTCCTGGTGTAATTGCATGAAATGATGATTTGTACTGTAAACTGTAAACTATCAAATGAATGAAGTCAGTAGGGGTGGGATTATATAAACTTGCTTCTTCCCACTCCATTTAAACAATAAATCAAACTCTACTTATACTTCAGTTATTGATCACTGTATTTAATTAAGCAAATGTGATTTAAGTGACGTTTTTGTTTTAGTTTCAGTATTTTTAACCTATGCATTTCATCATTTCTGTAATGAGTTTGATAAATATGTGCAAATTCTTTATTGCTTCAAACACAATGCTTGAAATATTGAAATAAATCAATCAATCAAAAAAAACTTCTCAGAACATTTGAATCTTCATCTGAATGAAAGGAGAAAGACTTTTCTGCTGCAGCAAACAAAGCTTTGATGAAGCTGTTGAGGATTGAAGATGAAGCTCTAAAGCAGAAGCTTGATCCTGATGATGATGATGAGGATGATGATGATGAGGAGGAGGGTTTCCTCTGCAGGTGAAGGTGTGTGTGAGCTGATGTGGAGGCAGTGAATCCAGCAGCATGGATCAGTGGGAGGAGCCACAGGAGGGAGCCCCTCCCTCTAAAAGCAGAGATGGTAACCATGACAACCAGAGTAAAGCTCAGAGGTGAGATGAACATCTCCAACTGTCCATGATCTTCTCCATGTCAGAGCTCAGGACTCACACCAGCAACATGCATTCTCCACAGGAACCAACCTGAACCTGGACTCAGATCTGGACCTGGATCTAGACCTGGATCTGATTCTGGATCCAGCAGTGTGTCCTTCAGGAGTGACTGGTCAAAGGAGTTTCCTCCTGACTTCAAATACATCCATTCAGGACTGGAACAGTGAGTGTTTTTCAGAGTGAAAGGATTCTGGATTCTAGTTCAGATGATCTGTAGTTTTCAGATGAAGGACTTGAAGTCTGGTTCAGTTCTGGATCTCTCTGATCAGACTCACTTGGAGCATCATGTGTGTGATGAGATCTTTTCAGTTGAGTCTTCTGAGAGTCTCTGAGAGACATCAGAGATGTTGGAGAAGAAAACATGTTGACTGCTGACTCTGACTGACAGCAGCTCCAGTCTGATTCCAACCAAATCAGGAGAAAAGTTCCAGTTTTCTCTGGTTTGCTAGATTTTCTTGGTGGAAATGTCTGACTTTGGTTTCATAGTGTGGCTGATTTCTCCAAGTCTGACAATTCCACTGGTTTCTGTTTCTGGAGAAGATTCAGATGAACATGTTCTCCTCAGTCCAGAAATGCTTGAAGAATCTTTTCAGTTTTTTCTCTTTGTCTCTGTAGAAAAACATCCTCATAAATGTAGCTGCTGTGCTCCAACAGCTAAACCGTGTTGATCTCCATGAATTAGATCAAGTGTTCAGATGTTTCAGACTAAATCTAACCTTTCTGGATCTAGATCTAGTCTGCTTTGGAAAAACCTCATTCTGATGATGAACTAAACAAAGTTAGAACAGAAACAACATTTCTGAAAGTGAATTCAACATTTAATCCTTTCATGCCTGATATTATATCTGATTATATAAAAATATTCTTCAGTGTTTTTTTTATTCAAGTTGATACTACATGAAGTAGAGTCCTGGATTTCAGAGTATTTTGTGAATCAGTGACATACTAATTAGGGTTAAATTACGAAGGTTTTAGTGTAACTATTGATCATCTGCTAGTTAACATCAATAATCAGATCTAAACAGCTTTTGTCTGTATAATGAGGTTCAGAGGACTCAATGTTTCCTTCATTCATGACATTTCTGTACATTTTTTATTGACCAACATAAACCAGATTCAAAGTCTTGTAGAGGACCTAAACATAAAACCTAATCTGCTCTGAGGACAATAAAACATTCAGACAAGTCCAGATGTGGACAAAATAGTTGGTCTCCTTCAGTTACTGAGAGAAAAACTCACAAAGGTCACAGAAATAACTGGAATCTGACAGAAGTCATAAGAAATCTAGTTTCTCTAAAACATAACCAATCTAAATCAGACATTGCTCTACAACCACACTAACAGAATTCTTTACTAAAATCAACCCTGAATCCTGTAACCAGTGGATGTATCTTCAGTATATAAAGGGAAACAGGAAGTCACTGTTTGCTGACATGCTGTGTACCACACTGACTCAACATGGACCAGAAGAAGCAAAGGAAAGACTTGTTCCAGGAAATCAGAAGCAATGTCTAATCTGGAATTGTTCATCTGTAACTGACCTGCAATGAGAATTTCAAAAAGCATTAGAAGGAGCAAAGATGAACCATGAAAAAACTGTTTATCAAAAAGTACTAATGGAGACATTTGCTGTGAGAGGATTCTGGCAGTTTTCCAGGTTTTCTGTTTATGAGCTGAACTTTAATGTAGTTTCAATTCATTTCTAAAAGTATCTAAATGAAGGTTTTTTGCCTCCATTTACTGCAGTGAAGGAGACATTTGGACCAAACACTAACAAAAACACATCAGTGACATCAGTAACATTTCATGTCTGAAATGTTAAACAGGACAATGATGAGGTGATGACTGATCCGTCTCCCTATGTTTCCTCAAAACTACCAAGAAAACTGGAAAGAGAAAACAGTGATCCAATGCTTCATCCACAATACAGAAAATTCAAAACTCAACACAAATTGAACTTAGTTCTTTAGAAAACTGGAGACCGAAACATTTCAATATCTTAAAATTAGAGTTTTGGAGAAATAGAGGATTTGACAGATTTAGAAGGAACATTAACCATTAATTCATGATTAAATGTTTGAACTGGAAAGTGGCCGGGATAGGCTCCGGTAGCCCTGTGACCCCGAAAGGGAATAAACGGTAACGAAAAGGAATGTTTGAACTGGAAACTGTCTCACCAGAAATTCTGCTGTCACAGTAAATCTTTTGTCTCCTTCCATTATTTCAAAATGGATCCTTACACTGATGATTGGAGTTTCAGCCATCGACCAAAAGGGTTTGCAAACAGACAATCAGCATTTTAGAGTGAAGGATTCTGGATGAAGTCGATCATTGAATGAGGGACTAATAAACTTTCTGATGTCTTTAAACTGGGTTCAAACACTTTTTTTAGAAATGGTTTTCGTTAACATTTCCATGATTTTTCCAAAACTAAAAACAAACACACAAGACTAATACAGTTGGTGCCTCTGCATCAAACCAAATCATAGATTGAAACTATTGCTGTCATTGTTTTGTGCAATAAATGAATAAGGCTCTGTGATTTATCTGTTTTAAATCAAACCTACTATTTGTTGTGAAAAGCCTCATTTTAACCATTTTCCATTACCCTTGTTGGTAACACTTTATATTAAGAATTCTTAACAAGCATAGGTTACTCATGAACAAGCATAGAAACAGAATGTTTAGGGTGTTAATAAGACATTTATTAGTACAATAGGTCTAATAAGGTTTATTACATGACTTTGTTAACACATTTACTTGCATTATTAGGATGTTTATAAGATGCTTATGATACATTTATTAGCATTATGTATGTCTTGAACACCTGATTGTGTTAATAAGATTCATTAACATCTAAAGTCAGACCATTGTCTTCAAAATCTATATTACTAAACTGCTTACAAGCTTAACCAATGTATTAACTAATGGCGTGAACAGTTTATTGAATGTTTTGAAGAACCTCAGCTAAAGTGTGGAATGTTTTTACCACAAATAACCACAAAGGACCAAGGTTGTATAAAGGACTTTAGATATGACACTGTAATGAAAAAAAGGAACATTTCATGACTTTTCCAAAACTTTACAGAAGATTTCATTGTTAACAACCTTTTCAAGGATCTAGAAATGACATTTTCAGAACTTTTCCAGGTTTTCATGACCGTATGAAACCTGTTTAAAGCTGAACTTCACATTCTATTTGTCCATAAATGACATCTAGATTTCCATTGCAGTCTAATCAATCTGTTACTTAGAATTTCATTCTCCAACAGTCTCAGTTCAACATTGATGTTCTACTGATCAATATTGTTCTCTGAATACAAAGAGTTGATCCAAGAGGAGAGAAACTGAGGCTGAAAATGAATGAGTCAATCTGAAGAATGACTTGATGGAAATTGGACCAAACCAGCAGAATCCTGCTAATCTGAAAGTCTGTCCTTCAAAATAAAGGTCCTGGAAATGTCCCCTACTGTGGTTCCTGCTTCTTTCTCATTCCAATCTCTAATCAGACAGTGACTAAGTCATTGGAGATTTCACTTTGTTGAACTTCATTTCCAGCCTGATGGAATTCAGAGTTTGATGACATGTAGAAATGTCTCCTATCTGAAAGATTTAGGGTTCAGCCTGATGCCTTTGAAAACAATCCTGTTTTTCAGAATAAGACAGTATCATCTATAAACTAATGTGACATTTAAGATGAGTGTTTTATCCACAAACTAAGACATGATTCCAGTGACAATCCCTGCATGCAGTGTCACACAGTTGTCAGAAGGGGGCGTTAGAACTGACTGTCTCACTGCAGATCAGTCTGTTCATGATCTCAGCTCAATAGTTCAACATGAAGAGAATCTGATGAACAGAAGAGATGAGTTTCTAATAAAACTATTGTTTGTCCATCAGGATTCAACAGAGACCTGGATCTGGATCTGGATCTGGATCCAGCAGTGTTTCCTTCAGGAGTGACAGATCAAAGCCTCCTAATCCAGACTTCAAGGACATCCGTCCAGGACTGGAACAGTAAGTGTTTGTCAGAGTTAAAGGAGGCTGGATTCTAGTTCACATGATCTGTAGTTTTCAGATGAAGGACTTGAGGTCTGGTTTAGTTCTGGATCTCTCCGATCAGACTCACTTGGAGCATCATGTGTGTGATGAGATCTTTTCAGTTGAGTCTTCTGAGAGTCTCTGAGAGACATCAGAGATGTTGGAGAAGAAAACATGTTGACTGTTGACTGTATTAGTCTGGTGATATGATACTTATCCTGATATTGTACTGAAACACAGAACAAAATGCACCTGAATTTCAATAAGTCTTTCATTGTAATAAAATTGTAAAATTCTTTTATTGAATGATCACAATGTTAAACACTCCAACTGTATCTCGTATATAAGTTGCTTTAACCCAAATTCATGGTGCTTTTATTTTGGTAACCTACAATATAGAAGGAGAACAGTCAACATTGTCTGATTCCACAAAAAATATTTACACTGAATATTTAGACATCAGTTTTTCTGAACTTCAAGACCTTTTTTCTAACTGGACCTCTTTAAATTTGAGTTGAAGACCCCTGCTATAAACCACCTCCTCCCAGAGGGAATCAGCCCCCCCCCCCCCCCACTGCAGTCTCAACTGTAAATGTACCAACAGTGTTGTTCTGGTGTGTGGGTCTTCAGTTGTGGCTGTAGAGGCTGTAGATCAGGGGTCTCAGACTCAGTTTACCTTGGAGCCCCTGAAGGCAGAGTCTGGCTGAGGCTGGACCCTCCGCACACATCATGGAGGGCTGTGGTCACAGAGTCCTCTGTGGATGGACTGCCTCTTTAGGAAAACTGCTCAGAATCCAGACATGGGGGCAGCAGAGACATGAATCCAGCCTTTGGCTCCAAGACAGTCTAGACACTTCAGTGACTCTGTAGACATGGACAGAGAGGTGTTGATATGATCCATTGGTTTGCTGTTCTCCATCTGAACTGTGAACTAGAACATTCTAGCTGTGACATGACTCTAGTTAGTTTGGTTTTAACCTACCAGTACAGACAGAATGGAGCTGATTGCTGCTGATTCTACACAGACTGGACCAGCAGAGCTCAGAGACTCCCAGTGGTCCGTCTGTCCAGCAGCATCAAACACAGCTGGACTCCATCTTTCTGGTCTGTACATGAACAACAACTACTTTCCATCATTCTGTCCACAGTCGTCTCCATGCTGCGCTTTGCAGACCAGTGGATTGTCAGAGTGTTCAACATGGAGCTGATGTTTGGCTCCATGACTTCACTCTGATTGGCTCATTCATCTGGAATTCTGTTGCAGCTGCTGGAGGACAACATTGTCACTTTTGTCAAGAAGGAGCTGAAGAAGATCCAGAAGCTTCTGAGTCACAGGGAGGAAGAGGAGGAGCTGGAAGCTGAAGATGAAGAGCAGAGGAGCAGCAGAGAGTCAGTGATGAAGATCACAGTGAACTTCCTGAGGAGGATGAAGCAGGAGGAGCTGGCTGATGGACTGCAGAGCAGTAAGAGGATTTCTCTGAAGGTTTCAGCTGCTGAGAAATGAAGATTTCCTGATGTCTCAACAGGGATTCAAACCCTCATCATTCAGGGCTGCAGAGACTTGATTTACTGTTTGTTGTCTTCATTCAGGATCTGCTGCTGCAGTTTGTCGACATGAAGTCCAATCTGGTCTGAAGAAGAAGTTCCAGTGTGTGTTTGAGGGGATGGCTAAAGCAGGAAGCCCAACCCTTCTGAATGAGATCTACACAGAGCTCTTCATCACAGAGGGAGGAAGAGGAGAGCTGAATGAAGAACATGAGGTCAGACAGATTGAAGCAGCATCCAGGAAAGCAGACAGAGCAGAAACAAGCATCAGACAAGAAGAGCTCTTCCAACTCCCAGCTGGAAGAGCAGAACCAATCAGAACCGTGATGACTAAGGGAGTGGCTGGCATCGGGAAAACAGTCTTAACACAGAAGTTCACTCTGGACTGGGCTGAAGGCAAAGCCCACCAGAACCTCCACTTCACATTTCCATTCACTTTCAGACAGCTGAATGTGCTGAAAGAGGAGAAGTTCAGCTTGGTGGAACTTGTTCATCACTTCTTCCCTGAAACCAAACAAGCAGGAATCTGCAGCTTTGAAGACTTCCAGCTCCTCTTCATCTTTGATGGTCTGGATGAGTGGCGACTTCCTCTGGACTTCCACAAGACTCAGATCCTGAAGGACCCTAGAAAGTCCACCTCAGTGGCTGATCTGCTGACAAACCTCATCAGGGGGAACCTGCTTCCCTCTGCTCTCCTCTGGATAACCACACGACCTGCAGCAGCCAATCAGATCCCTGCTGAGTGTGTTGACATGGTGACAGAGGTCAGAGGGTTCAATGATCCACAGAAGGAGGAGTACTTCAGGAAGAGGTTCAGAGATGAAGAGCAGGCCAGCAGGATCATCTCCCACATCCAGAGATCCCGAAGCCTCCACATCATGTGCCACATCCCAGTCTTCTGCTGGATCACTGCTACAGTTCTGCAGGATCTGCTGAAGAGCAGAGGAAGAGGAGAGCTGCCCAAGAGCCTGACTGAGATGTACATCCACTTCCTGGTGGTTCAGGCCAAAGTCCAGAAGGTCAAGTATGATGGAGGAGCTGAGACAGATCCTCACTGGAGTCCAGAGAGCAGGAAGATGATGGAGTCTCTGGGAAAACTGGCTTTTGAGCAGCTGCAGAAAGGAAACCTGATCTTCTATGAATCCGACCTGACAGAGTGTGGCATCCATATCAGAGCAGCCTCAGTGTACTCAGGAGTGTTCACACAGGTCTTTAGAGAGGAGAGAGGCCTGTACCAGGACAAGGTCTTCTGCTTCATCCATCTGAGTGTTCAGGAGTTTCTGGCTGCTCTTCATGTCCACCTGACCTTCATCACCTCCAAACTCAACCTCATGGAGGAAGAACAATCACAGATCTCTCAGCCTGAACAGAGCAGTCCAGTCCAGTTGTACCAGAGTGCTGTGGAGAAGGCCTTACAGAGTCCAAACGGACACCTGGACTTGTTCCTCCGCTTCCTCCTGGGTCTTTCACTGCAGACCAATCAGAGTCTCCTACGAGGTCTGCTGACTCAGACAGGAAGTAGCTCACAGACCAATCAGGAAACAGTCCAGTTCATCAAGGAGAAGATCAGTGAGGATCTGTCTGCAGAGAGAAGCATCAACCTGTTCCACTGTCTGAATGAACTGAATGATGGATCTCTAGTGGAGGAGATCCAACAGGTCCTGAGGTCAGGAGGTCTCTCCACAGATAAACTGACTCCTACTCAGTGGTCTGCTCTGGTCTTCATCTTACTGTCATCAGGAGAAGATCTGGAAGAGTTTGACCTGCAGAAATACTCTGGTTCAGAGGAGGCTCTTCTGAGGCTGCTGCCAGTGGTCAAAGCCTCCAACAAAGCTCTGTAAGAACTCTCATGAAAATCACCTTCAGTGAACAAATGAATCTGATGGAAACATGAAAGATTCAATAACTGCTGTCTGTCTTTGTTTTCTGCAGACTGAGTTACTGTAATCTGTCAGAGAGAAGCTGTGCAGCTCTGTCCTCAGTTCTCAGCTCTCAGTCCTCCAGACTCAGACTTCTGGACCTGAGTTACAACAAGCTGCAGGATTCAGGAGTGAAGCTACTGTCAGCCGGACTGGAGAGTCCAGACTGTAAACTGGAGACTCTCAGGTCAGCTTTCATTCAAATGTTGATTCTCTACAGTGTTTTTCAACCAGTGTGCCGTGAGAGATGATCAGATGTGCTGCTGGAAATGACTCATTTTTACTGATCTAAAACATTTACCATCACCAGAATATCAGCTCCATGTTCATCAAATAGGTCCATGTTTCACTCTGACGCTTTTGTGGAGCTCTTTGTAGTAGAAATACACCGGATCTCTCAGCATCTTCCATGTCTTTACTGAGGAGACAGAGAAAAACTATTGATGGTAGCTCCTCCCACATGAGGCAGTAGCTCCTCCCACTCGCGGTGGGAGGTCAGATTTAGAAACACACTGTTGGAGGAACGTCCAGCAGCCACTTTGATTGGTGGACGTGAATCTGATGTGGTTAAAACAAAAGTGGAGGACATGAATGAAGTGGGAGGATAGAGGGGGGGGGCATGGCACACGTCTGTGTAGAACTCAGTGACGTGTGGTCAGGTGAGGTTAGTGAGGCAGAGCCTCACCTGTCATAATGGTGATGAAATAGAAAAAGGTCAATGAAGTCAATCTTCTTTCCACTGATCTGTGTTAAATCTCCATTTTCAGTCCAGTTTTCCACAGTTTGTGAGGTTCAAATCTCTGAATTAGAGTGTTGATCACAGACGGAGCTGAATCTCCTGGTGAGGCTCTGGAGCTGCTGAGCCTCATGTCTGACTGCAGGACTCAATGTTAACAGAGACTAAACACTGCTGTAGGCCTGCAGAAAGGGGGCAGACGTGAGCTGACAGCTGCTTTGTAGCTACACTGCTGCCGTAGAAACAGAATAAGAACGTCTGTCTCCATAGAGGAGAAACTCCTAGAAAATAAAGGAAAATAAGGAAAACTTTCCAACAGATCATAGAGATTTTAGTGGAGAAGGATCCACACATGGACTCATAAAGTAAGGACAAACATGTCTTTAATGTTTGTTATTAGAAATAACATGGGAGTAAGTGGATACAAATGGAAATAAATCATTTATTTTATTTTAGGATCATTTTCACAGAAAACATTTGATAACTGATTAAAGCTCCAGAATTTGAAGTTAGAAAAATACCAGAAATAGTTACTGAGGGTCAAATGTGAGCTGAACACATCTGTACTTTAATGTGTTTACAGTAAATATGAATAATTTCTCCCCAAGAAGGGTGTTCTATCCATGTCTATGACAGAAATCTGATCTGGTGTGTATTTTAGAAGCTGTTAGCTGCTGTTGGATGGATGCTGAAATATTCAGTTCTTTCATTGTAAATCTGACTCCAGAGGAGTCGGTGCCTCACCAGCATCAACCTCACCACACGTCTGTGTAGAACTGGACTAAGTTCTGTGTTCTGGAAAGAAAACAGGAATCCATCCCAGAACTGCAGATTTCAATGGACAAACAGTTGCAGCAGATTTCTGAGCCACAGAGCAGCAGCTCCTCATGCAGAGATATGAAGAGGTCAACCTGCAGCAGACTGACAGGTCTTTCCCACAGACCTGGTTCTGGTTCTTCTTCAGAACCCAGCCTGGATCAGAACCTCTGCAGGTAGTTTCTGGATGAGGCTGGGGGCGGGGCTACCTGGCCAGAGAAAGGTTGAAACCAGGGGTCAGCAACGTTTGTGACATGAAGTGTCAGTTTGACATTTTCTCCAGAACAACGGTGCCGTCACCAACAATAATGTGAACTCTGATCCAAAGAAACACAGAAACATTTCCAATAGATCTGACATTTACTGTCATTCACAAACAGCAGATCAAAATGTTTAAAGGTATTTTGGCATTAACTCTAAAAAGTACTTTCAGAACAATATTACAAGGAAAATAGGTCAAAGTTGAAATAGTACTGCAACTATGTTTGAAACCCAAAGTACTGCATTTGTGTCTGTCAGACCTACAGCAATAGGATTGGATACTTCAGAACAAAATACCATCAATATTTTTAAAAACTTCACAACCATCAACATGAAAAAATAAGATTATTTAGTCTGATTTATCTTTTGTTCCATTACTAGACAGAGGAACTGAATGTCAGTTCATTCTGTCATGGTGCTTTGATTGCATGTAAAATTATTATGTGTCACATATGGGCGTCAAAAAGGCTGTAATGTTCATGAATCCATAATTGTCTGCTATGTTCTAGAGCAGGGGTGGGCAATTATTTTAACTGGGGGGCCACATTGGGTTCTAAAATTGGATAGAAGGACCAGGAGCAGATGGTGGAGTGAGAATGATAGAACATGGAATGTAGATGAAAACATTTGGATTGAAAATTGTATTTTCAGAATATTCTAGGGTTTTTTTTAGTTTAAAACTTTTGTTCCCATTTTAGATCTCTATTTTTTGTGAAGTCCTTTGGTACCTTCAAGGAGTTGGAAAGTGTTTGAATAAAGTTTCATTCATTCATGATCCTTTTCATACAGAAATAACATTTTTTATTAAATAAAACAATCACCAAATATCCCTCTCTATGATTTTCAAAGACAAAAATTCAGGAAAAATATACTGATACATTTAAAAAAACTAACTAAATAAATAATGGATCCTCTCCCGTCATAATTCTGCAGAGACTTTGAGATCATCACACGTCTCACGTTTTGTGCAGCTGCGCGTCTGTTTCTCATCCAGTAATAATTACAAAAGGTAAATTTCCATGTCTTATGCTGCAGCTACACATATTTCTGTGTTACTTTTTCTCCAGAACAGAGTTCCTTCATTTAATGCAGGAGTTATGTTCTAAAAATAACCGTGATCTGTGAAATCCATGGAGAATGATTACAGACGTTTGTGGAACTCCTCACTGCATAAATACACTTTTCTCAGACAGACATGAACATTTTCACCTTTTCTCTTGTTTAAATTCTCAAACCTTCATAGAAATTAGGTCCAGGATCTTAGAATGAAAACAAAGATCTGATCGTGATAAAAACATTTCTGATCTGAAGAGCTCCACGTTTCTGTACAGGACACACGGCATGGACTGAGGAGATTGATTGACAAGGTCTCCAGCCAATCAGGTCACAGATCAGTGTGAGCTGTTTAAAAAAAGCAGCATAATCGCTCTAAAAGAATGAGCTAAACAGGGAAAGATGAACTGCTACGTAGAAACGGAAGACTGTCTTCTGGTCTATTTGACAGAGATTTTTAGAGGGTTTCAGGTTGGAGATCAGACTGCAGAAGGAGGGAAGAAAATGTCACGTCTTAATCGTGTGGCCAGATTGAAAAAACAAAACACAGGTCTCTGATATTGTTCAGAGGGCCGGACCAAAGATGGAGGCGGGCCGGATGCAGCCCGTGGTCCGTAGTTTGCCCACCCCTGGTCTACAGGTTAAAGCAGCTGAACTTTATATTTAACTCATGTGGAAATTGTGAGTTTGACTCCACAGGATACACAAATGTGTGTTATTTTTTTTCTTTTGCTGACTTTTAGTGACAGAATTATATTTATTTGTAGACTCTAAACCCCACCCTGCCTCTGGGGGAAGGGGGGTGCCAGTGTTCAGCAGCAGAGCCACCATCAGTGTCTGAATGGAAAAGTGCCTGGAAAGAGCTTTGTTCATGTTTTTGGGTCAAAGTCATAAATACATTGATAAACAGCCCCCCCCCCCCCCATGCATAATGTATTTTCATTTCCAGGTTTTCATGATTTTTCATCCAAAATCTCTCCTGAACACACTTTTCTGTCTCATTGCAGGTTGGTGAAATGCAGTTTGTCAGAGATCAGCTGTGAAGTTCTGGTCTCAGCTCTGAAGAAAAACCCGTCCAATCTGACAGAACTGGACCTGAGCGAGAACAAGAACCTGCAGGATCCAGGAGTTCTTCATCTGTGTGGTTTTCTGGAGAGTCCAGACTGCAGACTGCAGACTCTGAGGTCAGACTCCATGTTTCAGTTGTGTTCACATCAATATGATGACAAAGTTGTGTTAGGACTGAACTGCAGACATGAGGCTCATCAGCTCTGCTCTGTGTCTTTGGTCCAAGAGACTCCTTTAAAGCAGTGCAGAAGCAGGTGCCTCACGTGCACGCTCACATGCACTCTGAGTCCTGCTGTGTTTCAGCAGATGCAGCTGAGAGTCCAAAGGGTTAGGGTGACAGAGTCCTGCTGCAGCTGGATGCTGCTCTGACAGACACATCCTCCACAAACATCCTCACCTTTTCATCCACAAACATCATCACATCATCCATCAAAGCTCCCAGCAGCTTCTGACTCTTCATTCAGAGCTGAAGTCATGCTTGATCAGGGATCCAGGCTCTTCTTTTTCTCCAAGGTTCACAATAAGACGACGTACGGCCACCTCACTTCTCTATCAACACTGTTGTTATGTTTAAGAAGAAAAGAAAAACATAATCAAGAGAAAGACCTTAAATTAACATAATATTAGAAACTGTCAGAAACTTGCATTTTTAAGAAAATTCTAAATAACTATCATACCTCAAGAAGAATATCGTTGATTTCATTCCTGTAGTTCCTCCTCTTGATGAGATCACATTAGGGTTGGGCGATGTCCCCTAAATTGGCCGTTGACGATGTTTGCTGTCAACCATCGGGATGGACGATGACATCGTGGGGGGGGGGGGGATTTTTTAAAAACATTGTTCGGTCTTATATAACTGCTATTCGTTATTTTGCTTTTTTCATTTTATTTCCCAACTAATGACTCATCCGCGTGATCCAGTATAAACTGAGGGAAGTGACTTCAACAAAAAAAGTAACAAACAAAATAGAAAAGAAGTAGTCCGCTCCCGCACTTAACTAGCGAAGTGGACCGGCGGAGTACGGACTTACAGCTTTGTGTTTGATGGGAAGGGGGGGGGGGGTATATGAGCGGTATGTGTGGGAGATTTAAGACTGCGATCCGACCCGCAGCTCTAGGGGTACGAGCTACCGAACTCAGAACCGGGTCTAAGTGTGTGTCTGAGCACAGCTCGGATCGTCAGCAGACACAGGGGTTTGAGCTTCAAAGCAGAAATGTCGCTCAGTCCTTAGAAAACATTCAAACAATCACGTGGATTTGTGTTTCCAGTCGTGTCCCGATTAGATAACGGCTGATGTTATTCACAGCATGCAGCGCCACCCAAAGCTAATGTTGTTAGCCCATGTTAGGATAGCAGTATGCTAACATGGGCTAACAACAGCGCTCAGAAAAAGCGCTGACAACACGATGAGCGAACAGGTGTTTCATAATAACCGTAACATTATTAAAAGCACGTTTAGAAGATCGTCTCGTATATTACCGAGCTGACATGTCAATGAATATAGCCGCTCAGCGCTGTCGTTTTGTATTGAATTGTTACATTCAATAAAGTTTGGAAAAAAAAGCCGCTCGGCGGAATTTCTATCCTTCCGGTTTTTATTCCGACGGAAAGTGTGACCTTAGTGAACGTTTTTATATTCTGAAAACATTTTTCTGGGCCCCTGTACACGGTTGGATTCTAATCCGACCATTGATCCCATCAAGATATTTTGTTCATGTAACCGCGGCTTATGGGGTCCACTCGCAACGTGGCGGGGGCGTGGCATCACGATGGTGGTCTCTCCATCGGGATGTCAGTCACCCATCACGATGGACGATGATATCGTCCATCGGCACAACCCTAGATCACATCCATCATTTTGGGATGATTGGTCCAGATTGGACATAAAGGTAGACGCAGTTTACCGTTGTTATTCTCTGAATTCTTACTAAATAAAGAAATACAAATGGGAGATTTAGGGACATTAATTAACATATATTCACTTGGCTTACAAGCAAACGGTAACATGGTTATGCCTTTATTACAAATAAAAAAGTGTACCTGTGTTGCATCAAATAATGCAGGCCAGCGTTTCATGAAGTCCTTGATGGCAGATGGGATTGTTGAGGCATTTATCAATCTGTAACAGACAACATGTTTGACATTTTCCAACCACAAACTACAAAACACAGTAAAAAATCAAATGTTATGTTTCAACTGTAATAGTTTAGTACTGTAATGTTTATTTATGCATTACTTTAGTTAAAATATGATCACAAGACCTGAAAGATCAAGCAAAACAACAATCACTATATCTGCAGTGTTTGTGCAGCTTTCAGGCGGATAGATTTAAACATTTCTTAATTTGGTTTTTGCAATAAATGTGATAAGTCAGAAACATTCCATTCTGGGTAACAGTAGTACAGTGTTTTAGGTTATAATGTGTTTTTTCCTCATAAATGTAAGATCTAGCCACAGACAGTCTAAATGTGTAATGAAGCTCAAACATGCTTACTGAGGGGATTGCAGTAGAGCCCTGCGCGGGACTATTTTCTTCATCCCGCTCCCGCAACGTATGCGTTACACTCCCGCCCGCTTTAGCTTCAGCTTTTCCAGTTGTTGCTGTTTTGCCCCTCAGTGGGGCATCAGCACATCTGAACACCATGCGTGTCTCACCATGAACCTGGTTTGTGGTTCTTCTCTGCTTCATCCATTGACATCATGTCTCTGCCTTAAACCTGCTCCTTCCTGATCCCGTCAGTGTTGGCAGATAGAGTCACAGCTCTTTCATCCGTGTGCTGCGCTAGAGCGCCCCGACTATCGTGTCAACCTATGATGACGTATTTAGCGCTCTGTGTTGCACACTTTAACTGAGCAGCAGACCACTGAACATGTTGTGCGTTTATTCACGGGTTCTTTCCAGTACAGCAGCGTACGTAGGCTCATACAGGTGGGTGTTTGCTATGAGGTTCTGTTTGTGCCAAAAATATCAAAATGTGTTTTTGCGTCCACTGTCTATGCTTTGGGCTCATTGTCTATGTCTATTGAATGAGTTCATTTCACATTGGTTCATGTATATGTACTACTAAACAATATCTGTTGCATGTCCATGATTCTTTGATTATTACTTTGTATTTACTTTGTGATGTTTATGCTTGCTCCATGTTAAACTTTGCATTTATCTTTGTCATTGTCCTTATCCCATGTCGTCTAACTACGGCGTCAGGAAAGTCCTTAGCAACAGTTGCTAGTGTCGTTTGCTACGTCGTTTCACGTGTCGTCAGGAAAGTCCTTAGCAACAGTTGCTAGTGTCGTTTGCTACGTCGTCTCACCATGTCGTGTCCTTAGATCTTGTTGTATTTCAAATTTTGCAAAAGTTGTCAGAGAAGTCCTTTGTACGGTCGGTAAATAGTTTCATCACGGACGAATCACGTTTAAAAAAACAAAACTTTATTGATAATCCTGCAAACGCGCACTGCCAGAAGGGGGGGGGGTGCATGTGTCCAACAGTTTCGCGCTCCCGTTTAAAGTTATTTATTTTTAAGTTATTTAGAATATGGTTTCAATTCAATCTGGTGATGAAACTATTATTCAACAGTCTTTTAAAAAGTAACTGATTTTTATTCAACATGTTACATAACAGATTGAAAAGAAAAGATCAAAATCCATTCAAAGATTTTGGGCCGTCTGCTCCTCGTTTATCCACCCGATTTCATTAGTTTCATCTCCAGATTTAATTGAAGCTAGACTCTAAATAACTTTAAAAATTGGCAAGAGAGTCGCTTCGGGAACGTGAAAGCGTTGTACGCATGTGCGCCCCCCTCCTCCTCTTTCTGGCAATAGGCATTGGAGGGAATATCAATAAAGTTCATCTTAAAAAAGTAGTTGTCATGGTTAACTCTAGCGCTGGTTCCTTTTTTCATTCCGTGTTTTCTCTTTTTTTTTTTTTCATTCCGTGGTAGTACAGGAAACAATTTACTGGCCGTACAAAGGACTTTTCTGACTACTTTGGCAAAATTTGAAAAACGGCAAGATCTATGATCTAACGACAAGACACGGGGAAACGTGGTAGCTAACGACAGTAGCAACGGTTGCTAAGGAGACGACAGGGCGTATAACAAAGACAATGCAAAGTTTTACGCATAACGCATGAACCAATGTTCAATGAACTCGGTCAGTAGACATAGACAATGGATCAAAGACATAGGCCTCGTTCACACTGCAGGCTGAAACGACCCAATTCCAAATTTTTTGCCCCTAAGTGGCCCAAGTCCGATCTTTTCATTACAGTCTGAATGACACAGATCCGATCTTTTCAAATGCGACCCAGGCCCCGTGGGTTTGCCGGCCTGATTCCGAAACGTATCCGATCTTTTCAAATGCGACCGCCGTCTGACCGGACAGGCGACTTGATTCTGAACCGTACGTCATCGATACGCAACAAACGTCATCATTTTGCGTTGAAGTAGGCGGGAACGAGAACATAAACAACAACCCGGCAGACGATGCTGCTGAGATCAGTCAGTGAAGGGAAGCAGATCACCGATTGGATTAATATTTGGGTGATCGCTCTATTCAGACCAAACTCCAGGGCTCTCATCGCAACCGGGCGGTTTTAGAAAAACAATTCCAGCTAAATGGCCGAGCGTGGTTTTGAACCTTTCCCGCGATGACTTTTTTTTTCTTTCTCCCCTTTCCGACCGTGCTCAGGAGCGCGGGGGACCCGCGGCGATCCTCCTCCTCCTCCCTGTTCTGATCCTTAGATTCTCCAGGATTCTCCAGAGCGGGTTAATAAAGAGTCCATAGCATTTATTCTGGGGGAAACCTTCGTTTTTTTACCGTTCTCCTTCCTCTGTAACACACAACATGAATGCGCGCCCACACTGCCCCCCCCGCACGCCCGCGCTTGCACACGCGGGCGCGCGGCTCCAACGCACACACATTCCTATTCCACAACAGTGGGTACAGACGATCCCGACTCCATTGCCTTCTTAAAATGAGAAGATTGTAATTGTGCTGCTCCTTCATGAAAATAAATGTAATATTACAAGAGAGCTCCGCTGTTGACAACACTGTTGTTGACATCCATTGTTAAAGTTGGCTCCACAAACAACGAGTGACGTCGTTCATTCACCGTTGAGTATTCTTCTGGCTTCTGCGCATGCAGGTCTCGTTTGGGTCGTGTCACGGTCACACTGGAGACCACAAAAGTTCGGATTTACTTGGAAATGTGAACGGTCTTGCAAAAAAATCAGATTTTTTCAAAAAATCCGAATTGAGCATTAAGCCCTGCAGTGTGAACGTAGCCATAGACAATGGACACAAAAACAGATTTTTGGCACAAACGGAACCTCATAGTTTTTTAGGAAAACCGGACTCTCAGCGCTCATCCGATCTCTCTTCTCTTCCCTCTCTTTCAGCCGTCCGCTCCTGCCCGCAGAACAATTCAAGCCGCCTAATCCCGCGAGATTTGGGGTTGGGTCCGGCGGGACCCAATCCCAATGCAGCCCTCTAGATTTCATTACACCATGGCTGATTCTATCTGCCTCATGGAAACACTAAATCCTCGGTTACCAAATGCTGCCATATATTTATCTGTTACTAGTTTGCTATATTGGTGCTCAGTTGATTTCACATTCAGTCCCCCCCCCACTCAGACAACAACATCAACAGCGTCAGCAGTCTGTCTGCCTGCCTGCCTGCCTGCCTGCCTGTCTGCCTGTCTGTCTGTCTGTCTGTCTTGGTTAATACAAAGTACAAGAAAATGTTCACTAAACGTCACCACCACTAGAGAACTAAACCAAACCGGTTCGTGTTCATTCACAGTTAGCTTAATAATGACCTGCTAACATTGAAGAAGTTAGCTGCTCACAGACTGAGACATCAGTTCAGAGCTGCTAGCATCCTCTGCTCCAGCAGCTGATGCTAGCAGCTCGTCTCCACCGGGAAACTGTGCTTCACGTAGAACCTCACATTAAACATAGAATAAAGAAAAAGAAGCTCACACTGACCGACTACGTGTTAAGTTTAGTTTGTATTTCAGTGAGAACATGACACAGAGCCGCTCTACCTCTGAATCCTGCGTTGATAAGTCCGAGGTCGCTGCCTGAAAGCAGTGGAATGTGCGGATTGATTTAACATGCATAAAGTAGTTCCAGAAATTAATATGTTCATTTAATGTTTATCTTTGACATAAATAATTATTAATGTAATTATCAAAAGACTTAACAAGAAAATGTCTTTAACTGAAATTAGTTTAAACAAAAGGAAAAAAAAGTCACGCTTTTCCCCAACAAACAAGTTCCAACGCAAACTTCATTATTCTACCGTGACCGTAACTTAAAATATCATAACATTTTGTTACATCAAATATAAAAGACAAGACAGTAAGAAAGGAAGCTGTCCTATACAGGTTAATCATTTTTCTACCTACTTGGGATAAAAGTGAATTCACTGCACTACTTGACAAGAACCGATTCAAGAATAAATCAATACTCACCTTGTCTTTAGTGCTTCTGTAAATGTTTTCCATATTCTTCAATATTTTAACTCTTCTGCATGGAGGTCCTCTGACATGCAGACCTCACCACCGTTTGAATTTTCCCGGACATTTAGAAAAAGTAGGGAACTTGAAATTTCAATTCAAGGGGAACAAAAATGACGTTGTCATCCAACATTAATTGTGTTCCCACAACTCAAATTTCTATCAGAGTCAATTAATGCATAAATGTAAGTTTGAATGACAGAATATAATGTTGGTATAAATAGTGGCATTATTGAGTTAATACACCCTATCAAAGCAAAGTTGATGACTAAAGATGCTGATCCAAATCAACAGATTAGCTTTATTATGTTGGAATGACACATTTAAATAAGTAGTGACAAAATGAATTCTTTTTTAGAGTGTAGCTACAGAATAAGAACGTCTGTCTCCATAGAGGAGAAACTCCTAGAAAATAAAGGAAAATAAGGAAAACTTTCCAACAGATCATAGAGATTTTAGTGGAGAAGGATCCACACATGGACTCATAAAGTAAGGACAAACATGTCTTTAATGTTTGTTTTTTAGAAATAACATGGGAGTAAGTGGATACAAATGGAAATTAAAGCCGCAAGCGGCGTTGTATGGCCCGCAGACGCAACCCGCCTTCCACGCCCAACTCTACGCACCACCGCCGCCCTCACCGCCCTCACCGCCCACCTTTGATGAGGGATAGAAAAAGCTGCATAAGCTAATAATGCTAACTATGCTAATCATGCTAGCTATGCTAATTTGGCTAAAAGTGCTAGCATAGCGATCAGCATCATCAACTCGTTCGGAAAAACACATTACCTAAAATGCTAATTATGCTAACTATGCTAGTTATGCTAATGTGGCTAAAAGTGCTAGCATAGCGATCAGCATCATCAACTAGTTCGGAAAAACACATTACCTAAAATGCTAATTATGCTAACTATGCTAGCTATGCTAATGTGGCTAAAAGTGCTAGCATAGCGATCAGCATCATCAACTCGTTCGGAAAAACACATTACCTAAAATGCTAATTATGCTAACTATGCTAGCTATGCTAATGTGGCTAAAAGTGCTAGCATAGCGATCAGCATCATCAACTCGTTCGGAAAAACACATTACCTAAAATGCTAATTATGCTAACTATGCTAGCTATGCTAATGTGGCTAAAAGTGCTAGCATTGCGATCAGCATCATCAACTGGCTCGGAAAAACACATTACCTAAAATGCTAATTATGCTAACTATGCTAGCTATGCTAATGTGGGTAAAATTGCTAGCATAGCGATCAGCATCATTAACTCTCTCAAAAAAACACATTACTTAAAATGCTAATTATGGTAACTATGCTAGCTATGCTAATGTGGCTAAAAGTGCTAGCATAGCGATCAGCATTATTAACTGATTCAGAAAAACACATTAGCTAAAATGCTAACTATGCTAACTATGCTAGCTATGCTAACGTGGCTAAAAGTGCTAGCATAGCGATCAGCATCATTAACTTACTCAGAAAAACACATTGCTCCATTGGTGAAAGCTATATGTCATGAGTTGAGAAAAAAACCACTTTTTTTCAAAATGGCGGCTTTTCTGTTGATTTTATCTCCATAGCAACCATTTTATGTTTTGTTTGCCTCAGGAGGGCGAACAGAATGACGTCAGTTTCGGACGAATCGGGAAAAGTAAACTTTTTGTTGTCCTTAGCAACAGTGGTTTAATGCTAACCACGCCCACATTCCTTATATGTCCTTGTTCAGTGTTTTTCAATGTGTTCAGATCCAGGCATAAATGCATGCATTCAATTTTCACTGTATTGTATTGAAAGGCATGGGAGTTATAACAGTGCGCCACTTTGCTAGCTCGCCACGCGCACGCCGTTCAAAATCTACAACTTCTAATTCCAACATTTTTTTCACAGTAGCTTGCCATTGATGCCCAAAAAGTTTCGACATGCTCGTTGAAAATTCCAACGACAAGTTTACGTTTGAATCCGGTGGTAAAGGTGTTTTTTATAGAAAATTCAAGATGGCCGCCTTTTCCCGAGGTCAAAGGTCAACGAAACTCCAGAGGTGATTGTAGACTTACGCTAGGGACATGCGAGTCAAATTTCGTAAAAATCGCTCAAAAAAAATTTCATTTTTCTATATTGTGTAAAAACGCAAAAATCTCAAAATGGCCGATTTTGGAACAAAATGGCCGCCAAACCATAGGTCGTGTCGCCATCACGTAATGATTTCAAAAGTTTGATTGGATATATCCAACAAAGTTATCTGGGTTTCGTTAGCCGATTCTTAAAAATAAAATCCGAATTTTTTTTTTTGTGCCGAGTCAGCACTTTTTTTGGCGATCGTTTTTTGATTACCACGGCCACATACCTTTATCGATTTTGTCGTATGTGGCATCGTTTTGTTCAGTGTGGGCCAGGGAATAGCATATTTAATTTTCACAACATTCCGATAAAATATGTGCGAGCTAGCTAAAATGGCGACGGTTGCGAATTCGCCACGCGCACGCCGTTCAAAATCTACAACTTCTAATTCCAACATTTTGTCCACAGTAGCATGCCATTTATGCCAGAGAAGTTTCAAGACGATCGAAAAAAATCCCTAGGACGAGTTTTCGTTTGTATCCGTTGCTAAAGGTGCTTTTTTCGGAAAATTCAAGATGGCCGCCCCTTCCCAAGGTCAAAGGTCAACGAAACTTCTCTGGTATTTGTAGAATCAAGCTGTTGGCATCTGTATCCGATTTCATGAAAATCGCTCAAACAAAAGTGTTGTTTTCCCATATTGTCAAAAAACACGAAAATCACCATTTCTCAGAGTTCGCCACAAAATGGCCGCCAAGCCGTAGGTCGTGTGGCCATCCCATAATGATTTCATAACTTCTTTGGGATATCTCCAACAAGTGTGTTTTGGTTTCGTAACTGTATTTCAAAATATTTTTTTTTGGCCCCATAAGCAGATTTCGGCCCATTCATTTTTTTTACGGGAACGCTCGCCGTGATGTCATCGACTTCGGGGGGGTGACGTTCTCTTTGCCGAAAATTCATTTTCAATTTATCCTAGGTGTGTGCCAATTTTGGTGAGTTTTCGGGTATGTGGCGGGGGTCAAATTTGAGCCTTTGAGGGCTTTTTGGGGCTTTTTCGTGTTTTTGTCGTTATTTTTGCGACTACAATTTTGTCGTTTGTGCGTTGGTGTTGTGCCTGTGTGTGTTTTTTTTTGTTGCGTTACACAATTGTTGTGTTGTTTTGTGCTTTGGGCGACTTTTGACCCCATTTTTTGGCGTTTTGACGCGTTTTTTTGACGTTTTGGGCTTTTTGAGTGTTCGACCCTCGTAGCAGTTACAATATGGTCCTTGCAGTTGTGACTGCTGCGGGCCATAATAAATCATTTATTTTATTTTAGGATCATTTTTACAGAAAACATTTGATAACTGATTAAAGCTCCAGAATTTGAGGTTAGAAAAATACCAGAAATAGTTACTGAGGGTCAATCTGTAGCCGCGGTTACATGGGCAAAATATCTTGATGGGATCAATGGTCGGGTTAAAATTCACCCGTGCACATGGGCCCAGAAAACCTTTTTCCGATTAGAACAAGCGTTCACATGGGTCACAGTTTCGGTCGGAATGAATCATTTGGGCATGCGCAGTAGAAGAAGCCGGAAGGAAGTGTCCCGTTGTAAACAACCCTTTGCTATCACATACATTTATGCAGCAGCTCGGTAATATACGAGACGATCTTCCAAACTTGCTTTTATTAATGTTATGAATATTATGAAGCGTCTATTCGCTCATCATTTTATATTTAATCCGTGTGGTCGGTGCTTTTTTGTGCAGGGGGAGCTTGAAGCCAGGGTTAGGAGAGGCTATAAACACGGGCTAACAACATTAGCTTGGCTGCACGCAAATGTGTGGGAATTCCATCAGCCTTTATTTTGTCGGGACACAACTGGAAACACAAATCCACCTGATTGTTTGAACAGTTTCTAAGGACTGAGCCACATTTCTGCTTTGAAGCTCACACACCGACCCAAATGTGTGAGCTGACGGGCCGAGTTTTGCTCGGTTCTCCTGAGTCCTGCAGCCGCTAACCCAGAGCGGCGGGTCGGCTCAAAGTCTGAATTCTCACACATAACAATACAACAAAACGCACACGTAACAAAGCACCCCCCCCCCCCCCCAAACACATTAATAAATCCTGCTGCTCTGCTCAGAGAGGTTCACTCGGTCCACTGGCACCGGAGCCCGAACGCAGAGCTCGGGTCCAGACGTGACTGGGCACGCACCCCCCCCGCATCTCCCTCGTGAGGGGTGAAAGAGAGGGGAGAGGCAGCGGGGTGAGAGCGGAGCGGCGCTTTACGCAGAGCAGCTGGTTGGTCCTGTATGAGCTCCAAAGCTTTCTCTCAGTGAAACACCGTCTATGAATGACGTAAACCAGAGCAGAAGTGACACACGATCGGAATGAACCGTTTACATGCAACACGATCGGATAAATGATCGGTATAACCCACCTATCTCCATCGGAAAGAAAGTTTGATCCGAACGAGTCTGACCGGGGAAGAGTATTCAGAACGGCGCGTTTACATGACACATTTTCTTTCCAATCAGGCGTTCTTTCCGATTACTATTGCCCATGTAAACGCGGCTAGTGAGAGCGCACGTGACGAGAGAGAGTGACAGGTGGGAGATGAGGAGAGAACAGTCTGAAAGAAAGAAGGAAAGTCTGAATACAGGACAAGTAGAAAAAGTACATTATTAGCAAATATGAATGTGTTTGATGTGTTCATTATAGTTCCAATCACGCACTATATGCTGAACTAAAAAAAAAAAAAAAAGTGCAGTGACGCGGTGATGAGGTCATCGTCACAGCCCTACTCGCGGGCCACATAAAATGACATGGGGGGCCACATTTGGCCCACAGGCCTGGAGTTTGACACGTGGTCTAGAGGTTAAAGCAGCTGAGCTTTATGTTTAATGTCTGACAATAATCCTGCCCACAGAGGAATGTTTTCAGTCTAACTTTGAACAAAGCTCTGTAAGAACTCTGATGAAAATCACCTTCAGTGAACAAATGAATCTGATGGAAACATGAAAGATTCAATAACTGCTGTCTGTCTTTGTTTTCTGCAGACTGAGAGACTGTAATCTGTCAGAGAGAAGCTGTGCAGCTCTGTCCTCGGTTCTCAGCTCTCAGTCCTCCAGACTCAGACTTCTGGACCTGAGTGGAAACAACCTGCAGGATTCAGGAGTGAAGCTACTGTCAGCCGGACTGGAGAGTCCAGACTGTAAACTGGAGACTCTCAGGTCAGCTTTCATTCAAATGTTGATTCTCTACAGTGTTTTTCAACCAGTGTGCCGTGAGAGATGATCAGATGTGCTGCTGGAAATGACTCATTTTTACTGATCTAAAACATTTACCATCTCCAGAATATCAGCTCCATGTTCATCAAATAGGTCCATGTTTCACTCTGACGCTTTGTGGAGCTCTTTGTAGTAGAAATACACCGGATCTCTCAGCATCTTCCATGTCTTTACTGAGGAGGACGAGGAAAACTTTTGACTGTAGCTCCTCCCACACGAGGCAGTAGCTCCTCCCACACGCTGCGGTAGCGTCAGATTTAGAAACACACTGTTGGAGGAACGTCCAGCAGCCACTTTGATTGGTGGACGTGAATCTGATGTGGTTAAAACAAAAGTGGAGGACATGAATGAAGTGGGGGGATAGAGGGGGGGGGGCATGGCACACGTCTGTGTAGAACTCAGTGACGTGTGGTCAGGTGAGGTTAGTGAGGCAGAGCCTCACCTGTCATAATGGTGATGAAATAGAAAAAGGTCAATGAAGTCAATCTTCTTTCCACTGATCTGTGTTAAATCTCCATTTTCAGTCCAGTTTTCCACAGTTTGTGAGGTTCAAATCTCTGAATTAGAGTGTTGATCACAGACGGAGCTGAATCTCCTGGTGAGGCTCTGGAGCTGCTGAGCCTCATGTCTGACTGCAGGACTCAATGTTAACAGAGACTAAACACTGCTGTAGGCCTGCAGAAAGGGGGCAGACGTGAGCTGACAGCTGCTTTGTAGCTACACTGCTGCCGTAGAAACAGAATAAGAACGTCTGTCTCCATAGAGGAGAAACTCCTAGAAAATAAAGGAAAATAAGGAAAACTTTCCAACAGATCCTAGAGATTTTAGTGGAGAAGGATCCACACATGGACTCATAAAGTAAGGACAAACATGTCTTTAATGTTTGTTTTTTAGAAATAACATGGGAGTAAGTGGATACAAATGGAAATAAATCATTTATTTTATTTTAGGATCATTTTCACAGAAAACATTTGATAACTGATTAAAGCTCCAGAATTTGAAGTTTTAAAAATACCAGAAATAGTTACTGAGGGTCAAATGTGAGCTGAACACATCTGTACTTTAATGTGTTTACAGTAAATATGAATAATTTCTCCCCAAGAAGAGTGTTCTATCCATGTCTATGACAGAAATCTGATCTGGTGTGTATTTTAGAAGCTGTTAGCTGCTGTTGGATGGATGCTGAAATATTCAGTTCTTTCATTGTAAATCTGACTCCAGAGGAGTCGGTGCCTCACCAGCATCAACCTCACCACACGTCTGTGTAGAACTGGACTAAGTTCTGTGTTCTGGAAAGAAAACAGGAATCCATCCCAGAACTGCAGATTTCAATGGACAAACGGTTGCAGCAGATTTCTGAGCCACAGAGCAGCAGCTCCTCATGCAGAGATATGAAGAGGTCAACCTGCAGCAGACTGACAGGTCTTTCCCACAGACCTGGTTCTGGTTCTTCTTCAGAACCCAGCCTGGATCAGAACCTCTGCAGGTAGTTTCTGGATGAGGCTGGGGGCGGGGCTACCTGGCCAGAGAAAGGTTGAAACCAGGGGTCAGCAACGTTTGTGACATGAAGTGTCAGTTTTACATTTTCTCCAGAACAACTGTGCCGTCACCAACAATAATGTGAACTCTGATCCAAAGAAACACAGAAACATTTCCAATAGATCTGACATTTACTGTCATTCACAAACAGCAGATCAAAATGTTTAAAGGTATTTTGGCATTAACTCTAAAAAGTACTTTCAGAACACTATTACAAGGAAAATAGGTCAAAGTTGAAATAGTACTGCAACTATGTTTGAAACCCAAAGTACTGCATTTGTGTCTGTCAGACCTACAGCAATAGGATTGGATACTTCAGAACAAAATACCATCAATATTTGTAAAAACTTCACAACCATCAACATGAAAAAATAAGATTATTTAGTCTGATTTATATTTTGTTCCATTACTAGACAGAGGAACTGAATGTCAGTTCATTCTGTTATGGTGCTTTGATTACATGTAAAATTACATGTTTTTACTTTTTCCTTAGTTTGATCATTATAGTTATATCAGGGGTCACCAACCTTTTTGAGACTGAGGGCTAATTCATGGACACTTAGTTTGCACACACACACACACACACACACAGACACACTAACACAATTTGACAACACCTTCTTGTGCGCCCTATTTTTTCAATTTTCTAGACTCGTATTACAGGGGGGGGGGGGGTCAAACTCAGTTGCAGAGGGGGCCTAAATCCAAAACACACTCAAGGTTGCGGGCCGAACAAGATAAACATTTATGAACACACTAAAGCTAAACTTTCAAACCTTTAAAACTTTAACTTAACTTTAACTTTTTAAACATAAATGTGAAAAAAACAGACATCAATATTAATCCAGAATAATAAATATATTCTGTCAAAATTATGCAAATATAAACAAACAAAGCCAGGAAATTTTAGTAAATTATAAATTGTCATGGCTAACTGAACTAAATGGACCCAGACGCTGGAACCCAGAAGAAGACACAGGTGAATTCTGTAATGGTTTGAAAAGGGTTTAATAGTCAGATCTTGGTTCAGAGGGTTGTTAGTGAAGCGGCAGATTCTGGGATGGACCCACGACGAAGATGAAGGGTTTACGTCGGCTCGTGACGTCACTGGTGGTTGCGACCGCCGCTCATGATGGGCTGAAGGCTCGGCAGAGGCTCGTGGTGGATCGGAGGAAAGGCAGAGGCTCGTGGCTTGACAGGAGGCAATGACAAGGCGGTGTTCCGGGAAGGCTGCTGACTCAGGCGACCACTCGTGGCAATGAATTCCTGGAGACAGGTAAGAGCAGGATTTTAGGCACAGGCTTGAAACAAAGGCAAAGAACGTGACGATCATGTTAACCACCATCAGGGGCAACGGACTGGCGAGGAGTGAGGATCCTGGAGCTCCTTAAGAAGGCAGGCAGGTGATGAGGTAAGTGGTTGCAGCTGGGTCGCATCAGGAGCCAAGCAGAGAGGGAAGGGGGAGGAGTCTGACAGAGGCACCATGACAGTACCCCCCCCTCAAAGACCGCCTCCAGGCGGTCAAGGGCGACGATCTGGGTGGGCCCGGTAGAAATCCTCAATGAGCGAGGGGTCCAAAATGAGCGAGCGGGAGATCCAAGAGCGCTTCTCCGGCCCGTAGCCCACCCAGTCGACCAGGAACTGGAACCCGCGACCCCGACGACGAACATCCAGGACACGACTGACCGTGTAGGCAGGAGCGCCGTCGATGAACCGGGCGGGTGGTGGGGAAGCGGACGGCGGGCACAGAGGACTGTCCTGAACTGGCTTGACCTGTGGGACATGGAATGATGGATGTACCTTGAGTGCCTTGGGCAGACGGAGACGGACGCAGGTGGGATTGATGACTTTCTCAATGACGTAAGGTCCAATGAATCGGGGAGCCAGTTTCTTGGAGGATGCTTGGATGGGAATGTTGCGAGTAGAGAGCCAGACCCTTTGACCAGGTTGATAATCGGGTCCCACCACCCTGCGGCGATTGGCGAGGCGGCAGTTGCTCTCCTTGGTGCGGAGGAGAGCAGCCTTAGTCTGATTCCACACGCGTTGACAACGCTGGAGATGATGTTGGACTGAAGGCACTGCCAAATCCAGTTCCTGCGACGGAAACAGAGGTGGTGAGTACCCGAGGGCGGCCTCAAAAGGAGAGATCCCGGTAGCTGAGGAGGGAAGAGTATTATGGGCATACTCGATCCAGACTAGGAAGAGGGACCAGTCCTGTTGGTTCTGTGCCGCCAGACAGCGAAGAGCTGCCTCCAGTTCCTGGTTCGCTCTCTCTGCTTGGCCGTTGGACTGTGGGTGATAACCGGAGGTGAGGCTGACCGTGGCCCCCAAGGCCGTACAAAACGCCTTCCAGACCTGGGAAATGAACTGGGGGCCACGGTCGGAAACAATGTCAGCAGGGATGCCATGGTGACGGAAAACATGGTCAACCATGATGTTAGCAGTCTCTGTGGCTGTGGGTAGTTGAGGTAGTGGGATGAAGTGAGCCATCTTAGAGAAGCGGTCGATAACAGTGAGGACAACGGTATTACCTCTGGAGGGAGGTAAACCCGTGACGAAGTCTATGGGCAGATGGGACAAAGGGCGATTGGGGGTAGAGAGCGGATGGAGTAAACCAGCAGGAGCGGAAGACGAAGTCTTGGAGCGGGCACAGGTAGTGCAGGCCGAGATGTATTCTCGGACATCTTTGTCCATGGATGGCCAGAAAAACCTCCTCCGGATGAGAATAAGGGTCTGGTGCACCCCACCACACGGGAGGAGTGTCCCCAGGAGATGACGTTGGAACGGAGGGAAGATCGAATGAACAGAGTACCCCTGGGAACTGGGGGGTGGTCAGGTTCCTCACCTTGAGCCTGAAGAACTTTGGTTTCCACATCCCAAATGAGGTTCCCTATGATGCAGGTGTACGGCAAAATGGTGTAGGTGGTTAGTTCTGTGGGGCTGTATTTCCGAGAGAGAGCGTCTGGCTTGACATTACGGGAACTGGGTCTGTAGGTGATAGTGAACTGAAACCGATCAAAAAAGAGACACCAACGAGCTTGCCTGGAATTGAGCCTCTTGGTGGATCTGAGGTATGCCAAGTTTTTATGGTCTGTCCAAACGATGAACGGGAGTGCGGCTCCCTCTAACCAGTGACGCCACTCCTCCAGAGCTAGTTTGATGGCAAGGAGCTCACGGTTGCCGACGTCATAATTCTGTTCTGCGGGTGAGAGCTTGCGGGAAAAGAAGGCACATGGTTTTAATTTGCCAGTACTTTCCTCCTTCTGAAACAACACCGCTCCCACCCCTGAGTCTGAGGCATCCACTTCAACAATGAATTGTCTTGATGGGTCCGGTTGGATCAGAATGGGTGCTGACACAAAAAGTCCTTTGAGTTTATCAAAAGCCTGTTGAGCTTCAGTGGTCCACGTAAAAGGATGATTAATGGAGGTGAGACGTGTGAGTGGGGTGGCTATACTGCTATAGTTTCGGATAAAGCGTCTGTAGAAATTAGCAAAACCGAGAAATTGCTGAAGTTTCTTTCGGTTTTCAGGCGGCTCCCAGTTAGTGACGGCCTCTATTTTGGAAGGATCGGGACGAATGCAACCAGCCTCTAAGATGTAACCAAGGAACTGCACAGTGGGGACGTCGAATTCACATTTTTCGTGTTTAACGTAGAGTTGGTTTTCTAACAGTCTTTCCAGGACTAAACGGACGTGGTGTTCGTGTTGGGCTTGGCTGTGAGAATAGATAAGAATGTCATCCAGATATATGAAGACAAAATGGTTTAAGAAACTTCGTAGAATGTCATTAACCATTCTCTGGAAAACCGCCGGAGCATTGGTTAGGCCGAACCGCATGACTAAGTACTCGTAGTGACCCAAAGGAGTGTTAAACGCCGTTTTCCATTCATCACCATCCTTTATGCGGACAAGATGATATGCGTTCCTAAGGTCAAGCTTAGTAAATTTTTGGGCTTCCTGAACTGAGTCAAAAACAGACGAAATGAGAGGTAAAGAGTACTTATTTTTTATGGTAATTTGATTTAGTTCCCGGTAATCAATGCAGGGCCGTAATGTTTTGTCTTTCTTTTCAACAAAAAAGAACCCGGCTCCCACTGGGGAGGAGGATGGTCTGATATGACCCAGAGACAGGGCTTCTTGGACGTAATTTTCCATGGCGACCTTCTCTGGGCCAGATAAATTAAACAGTCGGCCTTTGGGAAGAGAGGCACCAGGTAATAGGTTGATAGCGCAGTCGTAGGGGCGATGGGGTGGAAGAGCGCTGGCCTTGACTTTACAGAAAACAAATTTCAGATCATGGTAACATGGAGGTATCTTGGACAGATCTACTTCACTAGTGTTGTCTGGGTTAGAAACAGATACAGCGGGAATGGCAGATAATAAGCAGTTGGCTAAGCAGTAGGGACTCCAATTCGTGATAGTGCACTGAGACCAGTTGAACTGGGGGTTATGTTGTTTTAACCATGAGAACCCCAAAACTATGGGGGTATAGGAGGACTGAGTAATGAGGAGTTGAATAGATTCTCTATGATTACCTGAAGAGATGAGCAGGATGGGTTTAGTTCGATGGGTTATGCGTGACAGATGTTGGCCACCCAGGCCCGAAGCTTCTATGGGGATTTCCAGAGGTTCTGTGGGTATGGAGAGTTTGTTTACTAACTGTTGGTCAATGAGGCTTTGTTCGGCACCAGAGTCTATAAGAGCATGTGATTCAAAAACTTGGGTCTTTAAACAGAGCTTTATAGGAATGAACAGAAAATCTTTAGAGTTCGCGGTAGATTGTTCCCCCCGTGGCCTGTCATTTTGCGGGGGGGTTCCTGGAGTTCAAACGGAGAGGGCATGAGGAGACTAGGTGGCTTTGTCCCCACAATAAAAACATGAACCTTCCTCTCTACGTTTGCAACGTTCTTCTTCAGTTAATTTTGAGTGGCCGATTTGCATCGGTTCCTCCGGAGATTTATTCGTGGCGGGGCATTCAGTTCGGGGAGTGGATTCTACCGTAGAAATACTGGAGGAGTTTAACGTGGACTGCTGGAGAGCCTGTTTACGTTCTTTTTGACGTTCCTGTAAACGTGTGTCAGAGCGGAGAGCTGCTGTAACTAGCTCTTCAAACGAACGTGCTTCTGGTTTTGAGCAGAGATGGTCCTTTATATTTTCATTTAATGATTGGTAGAAAATGCCTTTGAGCGCTAGGTCAGGCCAACCAGCTTCAACAGCTAAAATGCGAAAGTCTATGACATGATCTCTGACTGAGCGGGTGCATTGTTTAAGACTGAGCAGACTCCGCGTAGCTTCCTCCTGTTTGCAAGGTTGATCAAAAATTAAGCGGAATTCGCTTAATTTTCATAGGAAAGTTGTGAAATGGGGTTAGCTGATACAAATGCCTGGGCCCAATGAAGAGCTTTATTTCTTAGTGAATTTATGATCAGCGTGATTTTACTGAGGTCTGTCTGGTAGTACCTGGGGGCTTGCTGGAAAATCAGCTGGCATTGTAATAAAAACCCACCGCAGGCTTTGACGTCACCATGAAACGGTTCCGGTTGAAGTCGGAAGTTTTCCGGCGATTCGGCTGAACCGGAAACGGAAGTAGCGATGTTGCCGGAAGATGGAATGACAGATCCGGTAGCGGACTTAGCATGTAGCTCAGTTAGCTCGGTAATAGTTTGTGTGGTACCTTTGATCCGTGAAATCAGGTCCTCTTGAACGGCAGTGACACGAGTGATAGCACTGTAGAGAAGTTCAAAAGTTCAGAAGTTGTTGGGAGACAGTCTGATGAAGATCTTCCGGGTCAGCTGGGTCAGGGTTATGGCCTGTCCGTTCTGTCATGGCTAACTGAACTAAATGGACCCAGACGCTGGAACCCAGAAGAAGACGCAGGTGAATTCTGTAATGGTTTGGAAAGGGTTTAATAGTCAGATCTTGGTTCAGAGGGTTGTTAGTGAAGCGGCAGATTCTGGGATGGACCCACGACAAAGATGGAGGGTTTACGTCGGCTCGTGACGTCACTGGTGGTTGCGACCGCCGCTCGTGATGGACTGAAGGCTCGGCAGAGGCTCGTGGTGGATCGGAGGAAAGGCAGAGGCTCGTGGCTTGACATGAGGCAATGACACGGCGGTGTTCCGGGAAGGCTGCTGACTCAGGCGACCACTCGTGGCAATGAATTCCTGGAGACAGGTAAGAGCAGGATTTTAGGCACAGTCATGTGCGCCCGCGGGCACAGGGTTGGTGACCCCTGAGTTATATTATAATATAGTTATAGACATTTTACACAATTGGACAGAGTCATAATTATTATTTTTTTTTTGTAGTGGTGATCAGTCTTAGTTTTCACTTTAAACTTGTTGACATTTGTCAGAACAGACAGAAAGTCTGGGTTTAACCTGTTACCCCCCCGCGTGTCTCCGTCTTTCTTCATGTAATGTTAATGAATCCATAGTTATCTGCTATGGTCTAGAGCGGGGGGGTCAAACTCATTTTCACTGAGGACCACATCAGCATAGCGGCTGTCCTCAAAGGGCCAAATATAACTTATACATTTAACTAAATGTAATGAAAAATACATGTAATTACTCCTTAATGTTAAATAACTCATGTATTTGTTTATTATAACTTTTTGAAATGACAATTACAGTTTCATAGAAACATATGTTTGCATAAATCCTTTTACATTTAATTCTATCAGGTTTCCAGTCAGATTCCCCCTAGATATGAATAAATACACACCAATTTTTATTTTAAGAAATTAAAACCTTTTATGCTCTCGCGGGTAGAGCTGTGACGTTGTCAGATTTTTGATCATCGCGGCGATGAACCACCAGGGGGCGCAGTGTTGCGCACTTAGGAACGCACGCAGCTTGAAATGGAAATGAAAACAATGGAAATTAATAATTAGACCGCAGTAAATTTGTCGTATTTCCTGGCGAGACGGAAACTTCTGTTGTAGAATGAGGATGTGTGCTTCTGAAAGCGCGCCTGTGTGTGTACAGGGAGCCGCGTGCCACGTGCAGCGCAAGAGGCAGACAGTGAGAGCGCACGTGACGAGAGAGAGTGACAGGTGGGAGATGAGGAGAGAACAGTCTGAAAAAAAGAAGGAAAGTCTGAATACAGGACAAGCAGAAAAAGTACATTATTAGCAAATATGAATGTGTTTAATGTGTTTATTATAGTTCCAATCACGCACTATATGCTGAACTAAAAAAAAAAAAAGTGCAGTGACGCGGTGATGAGGTCATCGTCACAGCCCTACTCGCGGGCCACATAAAATGACATGGGGGGCCACATTTGGCCCACAGGCCTGGAGTTTGACACGTGGTCTAGAGGTTAAAGCAGCTGAGCTTTATGTTTAATGTCTGACAATAATCCTGCCCACAGAGGAATGTTTTCAGTCTAACTTTGAACAAAGCTCTGTAAGAACTCTGATGAAAATCACCTTCAGTGAACAAATGAATCTGATGGAAACATGAAAGATTCAATAACTGCTGTCTGTCTTTGTTTTCTGCAGACTGATACGCTGTAATCTGTCAGAGAGAAGCTGTGCAGCTCTGTCCTCAGTTCTCAGCTCTCAGTCCTCCAGACTCAGACTTCTGGACCTGAGTCACAACAAGCTGCAGGATTCAGGAGTGAAGCTACTGTCAGCCGGACTGGAGAGTCCAGACTGTAAACTGGAGACTCTCAGGTCAGCTTTCATTCAAATGTTGATTCTCTACAGTGTTTTTCAACCAGTGTGCTGTGAGAGATGATCAGATGTGCTGCTGGAAATGACTCATTTTTACTGATCTAAAACATTCACCATCTCCAGAATATCAGCTCCATGTTCATCAAATAGGTCCATGTTTCACTCTGACGCTTTGTGGAGCTCTTTGTAGTAGAAATACACCGGATCTCTCAGCATCTTCCATGTCTTTACTGAGGAGGACGAGAAAAACTATTGACTGTAGCTCCTCCCACACGAGGCAGTAGCTCCTCCCACACACGGTAGCGTCAGATTTAGAAACACACTGTTGGAGGAACGTCCAGCAGCCACTTTGATTGGTGGACGTGAATCTGATGTGGTTAAAACAAAAGTGGAGGACATGAATGAAGTGGGAGGATAGAGGGGGGGGGCATGGCACACGTCTGTGTAGAAGTCAGTGACGTGTGGTCAGGTGAGGTTAGTGAGGCAGAGCCTCACCTGTCATAATGGTGATGAAATAGAAAAAGGTAAATGAAGTCAATCTTCTTTCCACTGATCTGTGTTAAATCTCCATTTTCAGTCCAGTTTTCCACAGTTTGTGAGGTTCAAATCTCTGAATTAGAGTGTTGATCACAGACGGAGCTGAATCTCCTGGTGAGGCTCTGGAGCTGCTGAGCCTCATGTCTGACTGCAGGACTCAATGTTAACAGAGACTAAACACTGCTGTAGGCCTGCAGAAAGGGGGCAGACGTGAGCTGACAGCTGCTCTCTACACTCTAAAAAAAGGCTTTCCATTAGTCATTCTACGTTAGATCAACTTCTAATGAAATTAAGTTCAACTAACAACTTAAGTTGAGTTGTAGAATTAGATTTCCTTGTACAGCCTAGAGTTTTTTTATTAACACCAACATACAATTTAATAGCATAAACACACCTTTTTAAGTTGACAACTTATTTAAATACATTGTTTCAACTCTCTTCCAGAGAGGATTTTTATGTTGTATTAAATTAATTAGGATTATGATGAAATTAAGTTTTTAAGTTGACATCTTTAAAAAATGTAAGTTGCTTCAAATGGACTTCTTTCAATAGCATCTGTTTAAGGCATTAATATAATAAATGATAACATGAGTGTTTGGCAATTAAATGTTTATTTCACAGCAAAATATAAAATCCCCCTAAAAACCAAAAAGATCTGCTCTTTCATGCTCACTATTTTACTATTTTTCTTCCGGTTCCGGGTCACGGCGAGACGCGTGGTCGCGGCTCTCTGCGGATACAACTACCTTCAAATGACTTAATAAGTTGATTTTCTTCAAAAAGAGAGGTGACCATGGCCCCTAATTAAACCCAGGATTATGACGATCTCAAAAAGACCCTTGATGATATCCAGGAAACGCTTAGATCTTTTATGGATCAGGTGTCAGCTAAGCTAACGCCACTGTGGGAGATGATGGAAGAGTTCAGAAGATTTCGGGCTCAAAACGAGCAACGAGAAAACCGGGTCGACATTCTGGAGAAACGACTGGACGATGTGGAACAGCAAGTAAGGATGAATAATGTCATTCTCACTGGATTACCAATCAAGCCTCGAACGAAGCTGAATGCAGCTGGAGCTAGCACTGCTAATGCTAATGCTAGCGCTAGCAGGGCTGTTCATACGGAGCGCGGTGCAGAGTCTCTGGATCAGCAAATACATTCATTTCTCACATCTAAAGGGATTTCCCTGGATCTCAATACCATGGAGACCTGCCACCTGCTCCCCAGGAGAAAGGAGACGGATAAACCAGCGATCCTCATCAGGTTTGTGAATCACAAACACAAGCTAGCTCTGATGAACCAAAGAAAGAACCTGAAAGGATCTGCTGTTTATCTGAACGACCATCTGACCAGAAGGAATGCTGAAATCTCCAAACATGCACGGCTTCTCAGGAAGCAGAAACAGATTGAGAACATTTGGGTTAAAGGCTGCAGGATTTACGTCAAACCACTCGGTCCACAGGACCGGTCCAAGGTTCTGGTTGTGAACACCATGAGGGACTTTGAGAAGTGCTTGTTTACAGTTGTCTGAATCAACATGGAGTAATAAACCAAAGAGTCAAATAATTTCAAGAAATATGACACCTGTATTCATCACTTTCTCCACACGTCTGACGTCACCTGAATCAGCAGCAGAGAGTTCTGACCTGCAGACAACTTGACCTCAACTTTCACTGAGCTGATATCAGCTGAAGAAGGATATGGACCTGAATCTAATGTCTGCAGACATAACATGGAAGAGACTAGAAACTGTTTAAACCCAGAAGATCAGCTGTTAATCAGCAGAAGAAGATATGCCAACCTTGGACAATCGACGGAATATGGACCCCTTTCTTTTTCCATTACAGCATTACTTTATAAATATAAAAAAAAGAAGAAAAAAAAAAAGAAAAACATATAAAAAAAAAAGTAAAACAAATGATTAATCACTTATTGAAAATGGTTAAATTGATCGATGTTTAATGATATTACTTCACTTGCTCCAAAAAAATTGATAAATTGATTCAAAAATCTTTCCTAATGTTGCATAATTTTGCACGTTTTTAACTTTTGATACTTGATGAAATTTAACTATGAAAATTTCCGAAGCAGTGTTGTTTCTATTTTACTGATATAGTATTATGTTTTAATCATATGAATGACTTTTATTAGTAACATATATTTTAGATAACTGATCTGCATTTGCCATGTTGATTTCTAAAAGAGTTATTTTTATTTTTAACATAATAATTAAGAATTATGTTGCTTTATCCATACCTTATGATTTTCAATTCTGTCTGATAAAAGCTAGGAACCGGATATTGATAAATCATGTAATAAAATGGTTACAGTATAACGGGGTGGGATTATATAAGTTCGCTTCCTTCCACTCCCTTTCAAGCAATATTTATTAATATGTCTAATTATCCTAAGTTTGATTAGTTACTATATGAATGTATAACTGATGATTATATTGCTTTTGTGTATTGTTTCTACTTAATTGCTTGAAATAAACCATTTCAAATGGTCAAAATCAAAAATCAAATTAAACACTAACATTTAGGTTTATCCAAAGCTATTTGCTTCAATGTTGAAACAGAGAACCAAATGTGTTCCATGAGTTAAAACTCTGCCTTTTAAAGATACTGTAGATTTTTAAAATTAGCATTCCACACATTCTTGGATGTAAAGTCATTTTAAACATTTTTACTGAAAACAAGTATTTGTGCAACATTTGGAACTGCAGACGATCAACAGCATGGATGCTTTTGACAGTAAACCATCTTTAATATTTAACAAAAAGGTCCATGAATACAACCCATTTGAACACATTTCACACAACAGTAACAACTTCAACACAAACCACTGGGTCTTGTGTTCAGAAGATACTGTTCTTGAGGCTCATTACTTTTGCACTGGGCTTCTGTCCATCAAAGCCAAAGAACAACTTCAGAAATCATTCAGAGCATAAGTTATGCCCATCACTAAAGCACAGCTCCTTGGGATGTGTTTTACCTCCAGAAGTTTGGTTCCCTCTGTCACAATGGCTGCTCTTTGTTTAACTGGATGCTCTGGTCAGCAATGGTGGCAATCAGCATTTCTACATGAAGTCCTGCTTCAAACTCGTCTCTGTCCTTGTAAAGCAGATAGAAAGATATTGTAGAGTTTTAGAAACAATGAAGTCCCAACTTCTCTCTATGTGAACAGACTCCATATGTTTTACTAACGCCTAAATAATGTTAAAGGTAGCTTTACTAAAACACATTTGTGACGTCGCTTTAAACATGAAACAATCCAGAAATGACTAGGCATCAAATAGAAACTACATTTAGGCTGTATACTGTGCTGGGTGAACCTGTCTGAAGTTTCTCTGTGTGGCAGTTACCATGACAACCAACATCTAACTGATGCAAGGACAACTAGTTAGCAAGTGACTGGTTAAAGAAGGTGTTTCTGATGCCAGTTTTTGTTCTTCTTCCTATTATTATTATTACTATTAGCAGTAGTAGTTGTAGTAGATTTGTACATATTTACTAAAGGGCCTATACCATCCAAAATCAACTTTAACTTTTAAGTGTGTTATAATGTTCATTTGTCACCATAAACAACCCCAGAGTGGTATTTTGATCCATTCACACATTTCTGAGTATTTCTCTAAAACCCTGCGCTCTGAGCACCAGCCCCTCCCAATCCACAATAATAAGTGGGCTCTCCCATTGTGACATCACAAAGTGAGGACCAGCCCCTTCCAGGAAGAGGCTGAGCTGCCAGCTCCGCCCCCAGGCTGGGAGCCAAAGGCAAAGCCTCAGAGATCAAGTCGTCTGACTTCTGGGTAGGAAAATGAACAGTGAAAATAACTTATATTTAATTGAGAATGAATTCTTTAGTGTTCCAAAGGTAATATATCCTCATATGGATATTGTTAACTCTGAAAGACTTGAGAAGAGCAGGATATAGGTTAAATATGTTTCCCAGGTTTGTTCAACAGACTAAAAGAATGTGGAGGCTTATTCCACAACACTATCCACTGATATCAGCCCTCATCCATGACTGATTGAAGTTTGGTCAAGTTTCTATTCATTTTTTCCACAAAATGTTGAATGACTTACAAACTCCTTAAAAAGGTCCTCTTCTTTTTCTCCAAGGTTCACAATAAGACGACGTACGGCCACCTCACTTCTCTATCAACACTGTTGTTCTGTTTAAGAAGAAAAGAAAAACGTGATCAAGAGAAAGACCTGAAATTAACATAATATTAGAAACTGTCAGAAACTTGCATTTTTAAGAAAATTCTAAATAACTATCATACCTCAAGAAGAATATCGTTGATTTCATTCCTGTAGCTCCTCCTCTTGATGAGATCACATCCATCAGTTTTGGGATGATTGGTCCAGATTGGACATAAAGGTAGACGCGGTTTACCGTTGTTATTCTCTGAATTCTTACTAAATAAAGAAATACAAATGGGAGAATTAGGGAAATTAATTAACATATATTCACTTGGCTTACAAGCAAACGGTAACATGGTTATGCCTTTATTACAAATAAAAAAGTGTACCTGTGTTGCATCAAATAATGCAGGCCAGCGTTTCATGAAGTCCTTGATGGCAGATGGGATTGTTGAGGCATTTATCAATCTGTAACAGACAACATGTTTGACATTTTCCAACCACAAACTACAAAACACAGTAAAAAATCAAATGTTATGTTTCAATTGGAATAGTTTAGTACTATAATGTTTATGGAGGAGAAAAAACATTGTAATGGTTCAACAGAGCTGAAAATCTAGGAATTCATTATTTTTAATGGAAAAATACTTTTTTTAGCTTCAGCTTTTCCAGTTGTTGCTGTTTTGCCCCTCAGTGGGGCATCAGCACATCTGAACATCATGCGTGTCTCACCATGAACCTGGTTTGTGGTTCTTCTCTGCTTCATCCATTGACATCATGTCTCTGCCTTAAACCTGCTCCTTCCTGATCCCGTCAGTGTTGGCAGATAGAGTCACAGCTCTTTCATCCGTGTGCTGCGCTAGAGCGCCCCGACTATCGTGTCAACCTATGATGACGTATTTAGCGCTCTGTGTTGCACACTTGAACTGAGCAGCAGACCACTGAACATGTTGTGCGTTTATTCACGGGTTCTTTCCAGTACAGCAGCGTACGTAGGCTCATACAGGTGGGTGTTTTCTAGGAAAACCGGACTCTCAGCGCTCATCCGATCTCTCTTCTCTTCCCTCTTTCATGCTGCTCTGCGCGCTCCCGCATGACGTCAGTCCTGCTCGACAGCGCTCGTTCCACCTGCTGGCCATTTACAGTACTACACGATTTGTAATGAACCCACAACACTTGAAACTGTTTTAACATTAACAAGGGGGTGTCTTATGTTCACTGTCCCTACATCTGTGTAGAATACACTGGGAGCGTGGGAAAAACAACTCTGAGCTGCAGAGGATGTGAACAGGTGAACAGGTAGAGAGGAAAAGCAGGTAGAGGAGGGGGAGGGGCTTTGGCTTCAAACTGTCAGAGATGGAAACACGGCGTCAGATTCAGACGCAGCTTTACCTGCAGGAGTTGAAGCAGAGACTTTCTCTGGGATGATTTGATGAACTCAAACATGGAAACATGATTACCAAGTAGAACTCTCCACAATAATAAACCTGATCTCTCCACATTCTCAGTGTCTACCATGCATTGATGAAAGTCAGGCAAGGAAAAAATCCCTGAACTTTTCTTTGAGCAATATGGCGGCACAGAGAATTTTTTTTGAAAAATCCATGGTCTTAGCAGCATTCTGGTACATTCTGGCAGCTAGTTATTTACTTCTTAATCAAGAAACTAAGACTAATTGGAGCATCATGATTTGTCATTCAAACCCCTAGTTTGACTCTCCATTAAGGACTTGCTGGTCCTAAAAAAATAACTTGAATAATTGCTAAAAGTAACACAATCCTACAATCTAAGCTTTTCCTAAAAGCTGCAAAACATACAATTGCTAAAATATAGTAACATCAAAGCCCCAAATGGCAAAAAGAACACCAGCAACTATGATATTCTATGAAAGTACTTCAGTTATCTATACATGATTTCTGCTTTAGAAATGACAGATGGAAAGCATCCACTTGCACTGTTTTCTCAAACTATAATTACATCAAATATGGGATCTGCTTTAAACTATCTTTCTATAACATAATACATCAATTCTTTGCCACCACTACTAAGTAATCTGGGAAATATCAAAACAAACATACAAACTAAATTAAACATTGTAAAAATTCTTTAAGGGAGTCTGAGTCCAAACCACCAAATACTTATAATTAATGTCAATAATACTGAACTAAATCATGGTAATTAGGAAATACAAATAAATTAGATAAAGAAATGTATTCAAAATAATAACTGAAACTCAAAACTAAAACTGAAATTATTTCAAAATTTGGTTTTGAGATTATTTCACACAAAATGTATTGGACCTACACTACCTTAAACATCTTTTTCTTCCAGCCAAGACCACTTAAATTGGTTTTTATCTTATTCTCACAACGGAGGTCGTGACCATGCTCAATAATGACGATGCCCGCCATTATTTTAACACAAATTTGATCGTAAACTCTTCAGATTTGTTTGTGAAAGTTTAGTGCGGGTCCACCAGTTTAGGTCTCTAGGGAATCCGTCACGCTGACCACATGGTACAGACAGAGCCAATCAGAGCCGCCGACGCATCCAAAAGCAACTAAAACGTCCCGTCATTGGTCAATTAGGCCGGGAAGACGAGAGATGGCCACGCCCATAGAGGAAGCGATCCGCGGATAAATATAGAAAATAAAGCTAAAATTAACTGATTTCAGACCATTTTTTCATCCGGAAAGCGATTTGTCCGTAGAGATCAGGTCTTTATTTCCCGGAAGGAACGATTGGTTTGCTCAAAATCCCAGAGTTCCGGGAATTCCAGGAAGACTTTCATCACTGACCATGCATTGATAAACACATCGCTCCATGCAGCGATCAGACCGCGGTATCAGGCTATAAAGAGCATAATTTCTGAGGGGTGGGGCGTTGCAACAACAGGTTAGATGACAGTGGCCATTAGGCGTCCCTACCTGGTGCGTTCACAGAGCTTACATTAGAATCCAACAGCAGCACAGCCTAACGTAGTCCGCGCTAATAAATATTCATGAGATATTTATGGCAACACTGATCCCGCGGGAGGGGGGGGGTGGTTGCCGTCCGCTCCCGCCCGCAGCACAATTCAAGCCGCCCAATCCCACGAGATTTGGGTTGGGTCCGGCGGGACCCAATCCCAATGCAGCCCTCTAGATTTCAATACACCATGGCTGATTCTATCTGCCTCATGTAAACACTAAATCCTCGGTTACCAAATGCTGCCATATATTTATCTGTTACCAGTTTGCTATAATGTTACATTAGCCAAGAAAGGGGAAAACCACCACAAAGCAGGTTATGAAGATTTATTAATACAAAAACCCCGTCATGAGTAGAATAAAAATGTTGACCGTATCAATGACACCACAGGAGCATGCAGACAAAAAAACCACAGTTCATGCACAACAATAAAAAATAAAAACATGCAACGTAACTGTGATGCACAGCACTCGGTGGGATACGGCACCCACCAAAACAACATGCGGGGTGAAACCTAAGGGAAATGACTAAAAAAATGACAAACAGAACAGAGGGTAAATAGTCCGCTCCTGCACTTGATTAGTCAATCACGCTGGGACAGCTCCGTTAGGAGCGGACAAACAAAATACAAAACATAAACTTAAAACAGGACAGCAGGGCACAGTATTCCAACACTAAAAACAGAAGAAGCACCATATTAAAAACATTTGATAAAAAGAATTTACCATTTGTTTAAAATATACCTCTGCTGTGATAAAAGTGTAAAATACCTGGTGCGTCGCAAAACCTCACGCCCAGTCTTTAAAACCCCCAGAAAAGCAGGATCTACCTCTGCCGTGATCCTGTCATAAAATAAAAAATAAAACATCAAGCACTGCTTAAAAACATCATCCACAGGTAAGGATAACAGCAGTCTTACCGCACTCTTTGCTCGAGCCAACTCACGCTGCTCTCTGAGCTAACCGGCTTTCTCACAGGAAGCTAGCGCCATAGCAACCACACGTCAACTTCCTTTTTATACCCCCTGAACAATGGGTATAGAGACACCTACAGGTGACTCCCGTTACATCTCTCCCCCTCAAAGTGCATCGTCGACCCGACGATGTGGGTCCACCGAGACCTTTGCTGACATAGGCAATTTATGTGGGTTAGAATGTTGTCCTGCCGTTTTTCGGGTTGACTTCCTGGGCTCACAAACTAGAGGCCTGTCAGCTTCTTCCGTGAGCTCCTGACCTTGAGGAGGCTGTATCTGAGGTGGTACCTCCTCATCGTCTACATTCAATGAGTCATCCAAATGGGGCTCAGCACCATCATCAACACCACCTACGCCCCCCCGTGCCTGCTCCGGAACCTCCCCCTTCACTGAGGCTTCCTCCGCCGGCTTCCTCTCAGGGACATTCCGTAGCTCTGCCCTGTGAACCTGTCGCAGGGGACCGTCCTGACCTGCAGGGGCTACCGAATACACAACCCCCTGTGGAGATGGCCGGCGAACAACCTGATAGGGAGTTGGGTCCCAAAAGTCTTGGATTTTATTCCTTCCTCTAACTCCATGATTCCTTGTGTACACCAAATCACCCTCCTCAAAATCTGGGGCCAGACACTGATCCTGCATTTTCAGGTCTCTTTGCGCCCTGGTGTTTTCCATCCTCTGCTGCACCGCTGCATAGGCCACAGCTAAGGAGCTCTGATGTTCTTCAAGCCATTCGTCTAAAGGAAGATCATGCTCCATTTCACTTCCCATCAAAAAGTCTACCGGCAACCTCGGTTCTCTGCCAAACATCAGGAAATATGGGGTCATACCAGTTGATTGATTGACAGTTGTATTGTAGGCAAATGTAACTTGAGAAAGGTGGCGAGGCCATCTGCGTTTCTGCTCAGGTGGTAATGTCCGTAAAAGGTCATGCAGCGTGCGGTTAAAACGTTCACATTGGCCATTGCCTTGGGGATGGTAAGGGGTTGTGCGGCTTTTATCAATTTGATACAGTTTACAGAGTTGGTGCACCAAATTACTTTCAAAATTCCGCCCCTGGTCTGAATGAATGCGGGATGGGGGCCCAAACAGTTGAAACCAATGTTTCACCAATGCCTCTGCGACAGTGCTAGCTCTTTGATCTTTTGTAGGGACCGTTTGTGTATATTTTGAAAACACATCTGTCATCACCAAAACATTCTCCCTGCCATCAGTAGCCGGATCCAACACAGTAAAATCTATCGCCAGAACTTCATGAGGTCGAGAGGCTTTCATTGAGCCCATAAAGGTCTTAACCTTTGGTTGTAATGCTTTTGACAGTACGCACCTCTCACAGCTCCTACACCACTTCTCCACATCCGTATACATGTTTGGCCAATAATACCTTGACCGAATCAGCTGCAGAGTCCGTTCGGTACCCTGATGGCCATGATCGTCATGTAGGGAGTGAAGAATGGATTCCTGCAAAGACTGAGGCAAAACCAACTGATTAACTTCTCCCTGTCTATCTGAACTGTAAATGCAGCGGTAGAGCACTGACTCATGTTCCCGGAGACGCTTCCACTGTCTTATCAATTCCCTGGCCGGTTTACTTAACTCGTGCCTCTGTCTAGCATCTGGTATTTCACCCCTTTCCCAGTATTTAAAGAAGGGGCCAAGGACAGGGTCTTTGTGTTGTAACGTGCAGAGGTCTGAAGGAGACAACCCAGGTAAGGTACTTATCTCAGCTTGCACCCCTAAAACCCTCTCACTACCCAAAGGCTCAGTTTCTGACAACTCCAACACTGGGTGCTGACGCGACAATGCATCGGCATTGGCATTTTGGGAACCTGGGCGATATTTTATGGTTAAATCAAATGCTGCCAGCTCAGATGCCCACCTCTGCTCTGTAGCCCCCAACTTTGCTGTTGCCAAATGACTTAGCGGGTTGTTATCCGTGAACACCGTACAGGCATTCCCCACCAGATACTCGCGAAACTTTTCAGTGACCGCCCACTTCAGTGCTACCAGCTCTAACTTCATGGAACTGTAGTTGTTCATGTTCTTCTCAGCAGGCTTCAAGCTACGACTTGCAAAAGCCACGGGGCGCAGCTTACCCCCATGCTCCTGGGACAGTACAGCCCCCAAGCCGGCATGGCTAGCATCTACCTCCAGCACAAAGGGTTTCTGAAAGTCTGCATAAGCAAGAACAGGAGTAGTTGTTAGAGCAGTCTTCAGTTCCTGAAAGCTTTGCTCACACTCTGTGTCCCAGAACTCATCCACAGGCTTTTTCGGCGTCTTACCCTTTCTTCCAGGAGGGAGGAGCCTAGCTACCAAACGGTTTAATGGAGAGGCGATCTTTGCAAATCCCGAAATAAACATTCTATAGTAACTCGCAAACCCCAAAAACGATCTGAGGTCAGCCAGGTTAGCTGGTCTTCTCCAGTCACGGACTGCAGCTGCTTTCTCTGGGTCGGTCGACACCCCCTCAGCGGACACCACATGGCCCAAGTACTTCACCTGCTTCTGAAAAAACTGGCACTTTGAAAGCTTTACCTTCAAACCCTGCGCATCTAAACGGGAGAAAACTTGACCAAACGTTGCAAATGTTGTTCAATGGAAGAGGAAAAAATGATGACATCATCCAAGTACAACAGCACAGACTGAAAACGACAGTCCCCAAACAGTCTTTCCATGAGGCGCTGAAAAGTGCTAGGTGCATTGCATAAACCAAAAGGCATACGATTGAACTCGAATAAACCAAATGGTGTGCAAAAAGCAGTTTTTGCCTTGTCCTTTTCAGCTACCTCCACCTGACTGTATCCGCTGGCCAAGTCAAGTGTCGTAAACCACTGTGCTCCGGCCAAGGAATCCAAGGACTCGTCGATTCTTGGCAGGGGGAATGCATCTTTCCTGGTTCTGGCATTCAACTGACTATAGTCTACACACATCCTCAGAGCACCATCCTTCTTTTGCACGAGCACAATGGGTGATGCGTAGGGGCTGCTGCTTTCTCGAATGACCTGGCTTTGTAGCAACTGTTGAATGTGACTGCGTGCCAGCTCATACTGGGAGGGAGGAATTCTTCGGTATGGCTGTCTGACTGGTGTTTCGTCTAATAAGGGGATCTCATGTGTCATTAGATTCGTGCAGCCAACATCGAGGTCATTCTTAGCAAAAACTCTGTTGTATTTTAACAGCAGAGCCTTAACCTGCTCCTTATCGTCTTTGTTCAGGTGCTCAAGCTGTGGTAGAATTAAGTCAACGGGATCTGGAGTAACTTCAGCGCTGAAGATTGTGGCCACACAACTTTCAGAATTAACGGAAATGCACGCCTCAGGCCCACTTCCTTGCACCACACAAACTGTTTGGACTGTAGCCACCACCCTCCGGGGTGCTAACCATGCCTCACACGTACCTACGTTGGTAATGGGGACAAATGTCCTACCACGTTCTGCCTTTATCAAAGAAGGCGAAACCAGTAAGCCCTCAGGGAGACCATTACCCTCTGGCCCCAAGGGCTCAACACAAAGATCTATGTGTTGATGCACAGGCATGTGTGGACACGTAACAGGGACATACACCAGACTACCTGGCGGAATACAAACAGGCTTTTTACCCTGTAAACGTATGGGATAAGGGTCAGGAGAGTTGTTAATTACCTCCATCATCTGACAGAATCTCAGGGCCTTCCTCCAACTCTGCGGTGCTGCCTTAACGACAGGGGCCTCCCAAAGGTCTTGGCCATATTGCTTGTGTAATTCACAAAACAAAGGGTTAAACACATTCATCCCCAACACCCCGGGCACAGAGACCTTCCTTTGCTTCATGAAAAAGTCCATCGGGTCCTTAACGATCAATATGCCTCGGTTGGGGATGTTCACACCCAATATTGTGACATCCAACTCAATATAACCTAGATATGGAATTTCTAGCCCATTTGCAGCTTTCAGACCCAGCCACCCACAATCTTTAAGACTTTTTTCAGAAAGGTGGGAAAAATTATTTCGAAAACAACTTTCCGTTAGGGTGGTGACCATAGAACCTGTGTCCATCAGACATGGAACCATAACCCCTGCAAAATCAACCTCCCCCTCTACACACTCACCAATCAGTCTACTCATTTTGAGATCATCCATAGAGCCTTGCGAACCTCCCACCAGTGTTTGGCTCTGTACACTGGCGGGTTCTAGTTTTCCGCTGGTTTTGGTGGCATTCCAGACCAGTTCGATCCCCTTTTGACATTTTCAGGGCAAAATTTGGCAATATGCCCACTTTGTTCACATCTAAAACAGATTGGTTTTCCATCTAAAGTTCTTTTCGGCCTCGTGCGCACTCTAGAGGGAGGTGGACTCTGAGGTGTAAGGGCCTTAATGACCAATTCTAGCTGTGTCTGTTGTGCTTTCAGTAAAGACATCAATTCGCTATATTCGGAGGGACTAGAGGTGGCACTCTCACAGGAGGCAGCCACTGAACTGCAGCTAAGGTCACGAGGCTGATTCCCATATTGTGCCACCCATCTAGTAGCTTCACCCCTCACTTCACGAATGGTCCACTGTGGGTTGACATTAATCAGATCTTTCAAGCGCATCCTCAATGCAGAATTCCTGACACCATCACAGAATTGGTCACGCAGGTCCCTGGATGCTGTAGTGGTAGCATGTCCATCAGACTTAAGTATTTGCTCCATGAGTTCCATTAAAGAATGTGAATAGTCAAGTAAAGATTCACTCTCTTGTTGCTTGCGGTTAAAAAACTTGCGTTGTAATGTAACTCGAGAGTGTGCTCCCCCATATACATCTTTAAGGGCACTAAAAATATTCTCAACACATTCCCTCTGGTCTCTTGGCAAAAACGTTATCTCTGTACGCGCAGCTCCCTCAAGATGATCAAACACAATCTGAGCTCGTTCAACTTCAGATCTTCCCCTTGTTTGCACAGCAATGGACATTTGTGCAATCCATTCATCCAAAGTCAGCGAGTCTATATTGTCCATTCTCCCCGAAAAGATAGGCAGCTTTCTGTCCTGCTGCACATATATCACTGGTGTTTGTCTTATAGCCTCAATGTTTCCACTTGAAGTTCCAGGTAAAGGTGATGTTCCATGGTTTGCAGCTGCTGCTGCTCTCAAGGTAACAAGTTCGCATTCCAGGTCCTTTATCCGCCGAGACATGTCCTGCTCCTCAGGCTCCATGACTCCTGAGAAGATACTGCCCCTGCTGTCCTCAAAAATAAAACAAAAAATCTGCAAATTTCACAGAAAAGTCTAGGCAGTTCCCCTTTTGATCCTGCCGACAACGCCAAATGTTACAGGAGCCAAGAAAGGGGAAAACCACCACAAAGCAGGTTATGAAGATTTATTAATACAAAAACCCCGTCATGAGTAGAATAAAAATGTTGACCGTATCAATGACACTACAGGAGCGTGCAGACAAAAAACCACAGTTCATGCACAACAATAAAAAATAAAAACATGCAACGTAACTGTGATGCACAGCACTCGGTGGGATACGGCACTCACCAAAACAACATGCGGGGTGAAACCTAAGGGAAATGACTAAAAAAATGACAAACAGAACAGAGGGTAAATAGTCCGCTCCTGCACTGATTAGTCAATCACGCTGGGACAGCTCCGTCAGGAGCGGACAAACAAAATACAAAACATAAACTTAAAACAGGACAGCAGGGCACAGTATTCCAACACTAAAAACAGAAGAAGCACCATATTAAAAACATTTGATAAAAAGAATTTACCATTTGTTTAAAATATACCTCTGCTGTGATAAAAGTGTAAAATACCTGGTGCGTCGCAAAACCTCACGCCCAGTCTTTAAAACCCCCAGAAAAGCAGGATCTACCTCTGCCGTGATCCTGTCATAAAATAAAAAATAAAACATCAAGCACTGCTTAAAAACATCATCCACAGGTAAGGATAACAGCAGTCTTACCGCACTCTTTGCTCGAGCCAACTCACGCTGCTCTCTGAGCTAACCGGCTTTCTCACAGGAAGCTAGTGCCATAGCAACCACACGTCAACTTCCTTTTTATACCCCCTGAACAATGGGTATAGAGACACCTACAGGTGACTCCCGTTACACTATATTGGCGCTCAGTTGATTTCACATTCAGTCCCCCCCCCACTCAGACAACAACATCAACAGCGTCAGCAGTCTGTCTGTCTGTCTGTCTGTCTGTCTGTCTGTCTGTCTGTCTGTCTGCCTGCCTGTCTGTAGAAATTAAAACCTTTTATGCTCTCGCGGTTAGAGCTGTGACGTCAGATTTTTGATCACCGCGGCGATGAACTACCAGGGGGCGCAGTGTCGCGCACTTAGGAACGCACGCAGCTTGTAATGGAAATGAAAACAATGGAAATGAATAATTAGACCGCAGTAAATTTGTCGTATTTCCTCGCGAGACGGAAACTTCTGTTGTAGAATGAGGATGTGTGCTTCTGAAAGCGCGCCTGTGTGTGTACAGGGAGCCGCGTGCCACGTGCAGCGCAAGAGGCAGACAGTGAGAGCGCACGTGACGAGAGAGAGTGACAGGTGGGAGATGAGGAGAGAACAGTCTGAAAGAAAGAAGGAAAGTCTGAATACAGGACAAGCAGAAAAAGTACATTATTAGCAAATATGAATGTGTTTAATGTGTTTATTATAGTTCCAATCACGCACTATATGCTGAACTTTCAAAAAAAAAGTGCAGTGACGCGGTGATGAGGTCATCGTCACAGCCCTACTCGCGGGCCACATAAAATGACATGGGGGGCCACATTTGGCCCACAGGCCTGGAGTTTGACACGTGGTCTAGAGGTTAAAGCAGCTGAGCTTTATGTTTAATGTCTGACAATAATCCTGCCCACAGAGGAATGTTTTCAGTCTAACTTTGAACAAAGCTCTGTAAGAACTCTGATGAAAATCACCTTCAGTGAACAAATGAATCTGATGGAAACATGAAAGATTCAATAACTGCTGTCTGTCTTTGTTTTCTGCAGACTGAGTCTCTGTAATCTGTCAGAGAGAAGCTGTGCAGCTCTGTCCTCAGTTCTCAGCTCTCAGTCCTCCAGACTCAGACTTCTGGACCTGAGTTACAACTACAACCTGCAGGATTCAGGAGTGAAGCTACTGTCAGCCGGACTGGAGAGTCCAGACTGTAAACTGGAGACTCTCAGGTCAGCTTTCATTCAAATGTTGATTCTCTACAGTGTTTTTCAACCAGTGTGCCGTGAGAGATGATCAGATGTGCTGCTGGAAATGACTCATTTTTACTGATCTAAAACATTTACCATCACCAGAATATCAGCTCCATGTTCATCAAATAGGTCCATGTTTCACTCTGACGCTTTGTGGAGCTCTTTGTAGTAGAAATACACCGGATCTCTCAGCATCTTCCATGTCTTTACTGAGGAGGACGAGAAAAACTATTGACTGTAGCTCCTCCCACACGAGGCAGTAGCTCCTCCCACACACGGTAGCGTCAGATTTAGAAACACACTGTTGGAGGAACGTCCAGCAGCCACTTTGATTGGTGGACGTGAATCTGATGTGGTTAAAACAAAAGTGGAGGACATGAATGAAGTGGGAGGATAGAGGGGGGGGGCATGGCACACGTCTGTGTAGAACTCAGTGACGTGTGGTCAGGTGAGGTTAGTGAGGCAGAGCCTCACCTGTCATAATGGTGATGAAATAGAAAAAGGTCAATGAAGTCAATCTTCTTTCCACTGATCTGTGTTAAATCTCCATTTTCAGTCCAGTTTTCCACAGTTTGTGAGGTTCAAATCTCTGAATTAGAGTGTTGATCACAGACGGAGCTGAATCTCCTGGTGAGGCTCTGGAGCTGCTGAGCCTCATGTCTGACTGCAGGACTCAATGTTAACAGAGACTAAACACTGCTGTAGGCCTGCAGAAAGGGGGCAGACGTGAGCTGACAGCTGCTTTGTAGCTACGCTGCTGCCGTAGAAACAGAATAAGAACGTCTGTCTCCATAGAGGAGAAACTCCTAGAAAATAAAGGAAAATAAGGAAAACTTTCCAACAGATCCTAGAGATTTTAGTGGAGAAGGATCCACACATGGACTCATAAAGTAAGGACAAACATGTCTTTAATGTTTGTTATTAGAAATAACATGGGAGTAAGTGGATACAAATGGAAATAAATCATTTATTTTATTTTAGGATCATTTTCACAGAAAACATTTGATAACTGATTAAAGCTCCAGAATTTGAAGTTAGAAAAATACCAGAAATAGTTACTGAGGGTCAAATGTGAGCTGAACACATCTGTACTTTAATGTGTTTACAGTAAATATGAATAATTTCTCCCCAAGAAGAGTGTTCTATCCATGTCTATGACAGAAATCTGATCTGGTGTGTATTTTAGAAGCTGTTAGCTGCTGTTGGATGGATGCTGAAATATTCAGTTCTTTCATTGTAAATCTGACTCCAGAGGAGTCGGTGCCTCACCAGCATCAACCTCACCACACGTCTGTGTAGAACTGGACTAAGTTCTGTGTTCTAGAAAGAAAACAGGAATCCATCCCAGAACTGCAGATTTCAATGGACAAACAGTTGCAGCAGATTTCTGAGCCACAGAGCAGCAGCTCCTCATGCAGAGATATGAAGAGGTCAACCTGCAGCAGACTGACAGGTCTTTCCCACAGACCTGGTTCTGGTTCTGCTTCAGAACCCAGCCTGGATCAGAACCTCTGCAGGTAGTTTCTGGATGAGGCTGGGGGCGGGGCTACCTGGCCAGAGAAAGGTTGAAACCAGGGGTCAGCAACGTTTGTGACATGAAGTGTCAGTTTGACATTTTCTCCAGAACAACTGTGCCGTCACCAACAATAATGTGAACTCTGATCCAAAGAAACACAGAAACATTTCCAATAGATCTGACATTCACTGTCATTCACAAACAGCAGATCAAAATGTTTAAAGGTATTTTGGCATTATCTCTAAAAAGTACTTTCATAACAATATTACAAGGAAAATAGGTCAAAGTTGAAATAGTACTGCAACTATGTTTGAAACCCAAAGTACTGCATTTGTGTCTGTCAGACCTACAGCAATAGGATTGGATACTTCAGAACAAAATACCATCAATATTTGTAAAAACTTCACAACCATCAACATGAAAAAATAAGATTATTTAGTCTGATTTATCTTTTGTTCCATTACAAGACAGAGGAACTGAATGTCAGTTCATTCTGTCATGGTGCTTTGATTACATGTAAAATTACATGTTTTTACTTTTTCCTTAGTTTGATCATTATAGTTATATTATAATATAGTTGTCGACATTTTACACAATTGGACAGAGTCATTCTTCTTATTTTTTTGTAGTGGTAATCAGTCTTGGTATTCATTTTAAACTTGTTGACCTTTGTCATAACAGACAAAGTCTGGGTTTAACCTGTTACCCCCCTGTAATCACCAACAAAGGTTTTTGCTCTAACTATTAAATACATTTCAGTAAGCGTGTTCAATACTTATTCTCTGTGCCATTCCACTTTATTACACATAACTTCATTTATGGACAAAAATGTTTGGATTTCTTTCTATGTGTGCATTACTTGGGTTGATGCCGACATCTGGTGAAAATTTCGTGTCAATAGCTCGATTAGAAATATGTTTTTTGAGAGAAATGTTGACGTGTTCAATACTTATTTTCCCCGCTGTATATGCTGATCGTCCCGATAGGTTGAATAAAGCATCAGTTCAAAGAGAAAGTTCTCCTCTTACCACTTGTTTTTGTCCAGATGATGAAGCTAAAGGTTGTTTTAAAGAAGCCAGCGCAGTGATACAAAACTTTTAAGCTAGGTGACCGGAACTTCTTTTTTTCACCGTGCGGTTATCAGGTTTTAATGCATACCCAGCAGCCAATCAGAATCGAGTATTCACCCGGACCATGGTATAAGTACCTTTTTTAGCTATATTAGCCTGCTATCAAAATGACTAAGTTGCTACAAATTCATAATGAGCATTAATGATTAAATGTTTATTTGCCCTGCAGTGCATTCTGGGAGAACGACGCGTCACATGACTGCTTTATAAATTTAACTTCATTACAATATCAATGAATTATGTTTCATTGCTTTGATAAAATTAAAGAAATGTAGTAAAGAAATCCAATTTTTGATGTCATTCATATTTTGAGGATTCGAACAAAAAACAATAAAATGAAACGTGCGTAACGTGCCCCTTCTCTGTGAACTAACAGAGTGCAATAAAACGCAGCCTGCGTTTATAAAAAAGAAAACAGCAGCCTTTTGAAAAGGTAAAGTATATAAGATCAAATTAATACAGTTAAATGCAAATGCCAAGCAAGTCAGTGAAGGGTAAAACAGCAGCATCCTCTTCTCTTCTTCTCTGTTCATCTCTGGTAAAGACAGTCAGCTGTGCTCCAATGACAGAACAGCTTCAAGCATTTGCGGCATCTGCAGACTTTCATTCAGCTCGTTTAGGTGGCTCCTCACAGTCACATCCACCAAAAAGTGCAGCTTTTCCAGCCACTCAGCATCTTCCAGTTGTGGGTAGTTCAGGTCTTTGCGTTTCAGGAATATTTTCACGTGTTCTAAACAGACGACAAAGTGACGCTAAACGTCCCTCTGGACAGCCATCAAATTCAAATTCAAATTAATTTTATTTATAAAGCACCTTTCATGTCACACAGACAGCTCAAGGTGCTTTCCATAAAAAACAAACAAGAATACAATAAAAACAAACCCCACACATGAAGTAAAATAATTAAATAAGCGCCTCATAACAAAACACACAAAAACAAGCACAAGTCAAAGAGAAATAACAGAGCTTAAGAAAAGAGAACCCAGAAGGTGCCGTCCGCCCTGTCCTCCTGTTGGCCGGGCTGTCAGCATCTATGCAACACAAGCACAACTCAGCATCAATCAAGACAAAACTGTTGAGCGTTTTCTCACTGATAGGAGGACAAGCAGTAGAAAGGTCAACACAGGGTCGTTGATTCCTTCCCTGTAGGATAGATGATCTAATGTCATCTATCTTTGTGGTAAAGTGGACTGCAAACTCCTCACAGGATTTACTGTCAAAGGTGGATGGTGAGCCAGAGGTTGGGTTGATTATTTTATCAATTGTGGCAAAGAGGATTTTTGGCTTTGATTGGTTTTCTGCTATGAACTTTGAAAAGTAGTCTTGCCTTGCCTTTTAATAGAGTTATTGTAATGTATTAGAGTGTTTTTAAAAATGTGATAATGTACTGTGAGTTTTGATTTTTGCCAATGTCGTTCTGCCCTTCTTGTCATTCTTTAAGTTTCTTAATATCTTCTGTTCTCCAGGGAGGTGGAACTTTCTCTTTAACAGTTTGTTGTTTAAATGGGGCGACTTTGTCCAGAATTCCGGTGAGTTTATTACCGAAATGCTGTACTGATAAGTCCAATGATGAATATGGAAGAGTTGGTTGCTGATTTTCCAAGTGTGAGATGAAGTTTGCAGCCACTTCAGGATGTAGACGGCGCCTTCTAATGGTTTTCTCAGGGAGCTTCTCAATCATGCAGTCGTGTACTTTAAAAAACACACAAGAATGATCAGAAATGCCCACATCCACAACAGAGGTCACTGAGACTTTCAGGTTGTGAGTAATAATGAGATCCAGAGTGGGACCTCTGTTGTGGGTGGGCACACTCACATGTTGAACAAAATCCATAACTGTTAAAATGTTCATAAAATCATGGACATGAACTCCTGAAAGGTCATCGATGTGTAAATTAAAATCACCTAGAACCATTATTTTTCTAAAATCTATGTATACTAAAGAAAGCAGTTCAGAAAAATCAGAAATAAAAGATGAATTATATTTAGGAGGTCTGTACACTATCAAACACAACATGACGGGATTATTAAATACTGGTATTCAAACGAGGAATATTCATTGAACATGGTGTCTTTAAAGCCAATGCTTGCAGATAAAATTGCAGCAGTCCCACCACCCCTGCCATGTTTCCTGTCCTTATTTGTGAAGTTAAAAAGGGGTGGTGTTGCCTCTGACAGAGAGATTGGTGCACCAGAATTCCAAGTCTCTGTTAAAAACAGGCCATTAAGATTGTGATCTAAAATAAAGTCATGAATAAGAAATGATTTGTTTGAAAGTGATTGAACGTTTGTTAGTGCCAAATTCAGTTTGGTTGATTTATTGCTCTGATTGGGTTGATGGTGACTGGATGAGTTCTGGATGTGCACTGTTTTAAGATTATTATAGTTCCTGTTACGTTTCTTAGGGTAAATAGGTCGTGTGAATATAACAGAGGGTATGGTGAAGGTGACAGATGGTGGTGATGGTTTGTGGGTTATCTGGCTGGGGGGTTTGAAGGAGGGGTCAGAGTTTGGTTGTAATACTGCAGTTATTGGCTCTGGGGGGGTATTGAAAGTTGATAGTCAGTCCTCTTTAAAACAATGCACAGTGTGTTGGATGTTAGCAGTTAAAATATTGGTTCAGAGAGAGCTGGGGTGAAGACCGTCGGGTCGATAAAAAGAGGGGCGGTTCCAAAAAAGATTAAAATTGTCACTAAAACCAAAGCTGAACTTGCGAGAGGCAGACTGCAGCCAGGTGTTCAAGGAAAGGATCCTACTGAATCTGGTGGATCCTCGGGAGAGTGTGGGGATGGGTCCAGAAAGAAAGACAGTTTTCCCAGTGTTTTTTAAGAAGTGAAAAAGATCCAGAAAATCACGTTTTGTTACCTCTGACTGCTGCAGTGTGGTGTCGTTAGTCCCAATGTGAACAATAATCCAGATGATGGTGGATGGAAGAGAGAGCAGAAGGTCTGGGAGTTTTTGGAGAATGTCCATCACTGTTGCTCCTGGAAAACATCTGGTGACTGCGTTGAAGTATCTTATATTTCTGGTGATGGAGTGTCCGATGATCAAGGCTGTTGGGGTGAAGAGTGGACGAGGTGGGGGAGAGTGGAACTCGGCAGGTGCAGAGCCATCCCGCTCTTCTGCTGATCTCAGTGCTGCTCATGTGGCTGTGGGGCGATTGCAGGGTTGCCCAGATTGTGGTGGATCGTGGCCGATGTACCGCTCAGTCATCGCGTCCCGGAGGAGTTTTATCTTCCGGTTAGTGGAAGCTGCTTCTCCGCGCGCCGACCGCCGGGTCTGAGCCGCTACCGGGGTTCGCTTCCTCGCACGGGCCCCAGTATGGGAAACTGAAGCAGGGTTGTCTGTACCATTCACAATTGTGGGAGAGAATTTCGCTCCCCCGGGCGACCGTACTGGTGTGGTGAGAGATGGTCCTAGCCCATCCCCAGCATCAGGGTAATCGTTTCCCAGAATGGTGAACCGGTTTGAGAGAGGGAGCTTTGGAGGTGTTGATGGCGGTGTCAGCCTCGACTGAGATCTTCTTGGGCCTCGAACAACTACCTCTGCCCAGGATGGATGGTCTCTCGGTGTGGAGCAGGAGGAAGGCCGGACACACTCGGGGTCCCATGTTAGTGTGTCCTGTGCGACGGTTGACCTGATCACCTGCGATTGCTTTGCACCAAGCTGATAGGCACTGGAGAGAAGGGTCTCTTTTTCAGTGAGTGCATCAGCAAGTTTTACTAATTCATCCTTGAGCTTGGTGACGGTTTCATTCATTTGATCACAGCAGCAGAAGAAACCATGGTCAGGTGAAAAGAGACAGACTCTGGGAAGGATGAATCTTTCTCTGAAGATGAATCTTTGGGAACACTCCTTGTTCTTCATCTCAGCGATGGTTCACACCAGCATCATCAGCGGCTGCAAGGGCGAACCGCGATTTTATGATCGCAGCGTCTGCCTCAGGTGATCCTCGCGGCGTCTGCCTCAGGTGACCGTCGCAGCGTCTGCCTCAGGTGATCCTCGCGGCGTCTGCCTCAGGTGATCCTCGCGGCGTCTGCCTCAGGTGATCGTGGCGGCGTCTGCCTCAGGTGATCCTCGTGGCGTCTGCCTTAGGTGATCCTCGCGGCGTCTGCCTCAGGTGACCGTCGCGGCGTCGGCCTCAGGTGATCGTGGCGGCGTCTGCCTCAGGTGATCCTTGCAGCGTCTGCCTCAGCTGGTCGTTGCGGCGTCTGCCCCAGGTGACCGTCGCGGCGTGTGCCTCAGGTGATCCTCGCAGCGTCTGCCTCAGGTGACCGTCGCGGCGTCTGCCTCAGGTGATCCTTGCAGCGTGTGCCTCAGGTGATCCTTTTTTTTTTTTTTTTTTTTTTTTAACTTGTCCTGTCCAACAGCTGGGCAAACAGATGAGAGCTGAAGGCCTCTTGTGTTGGACATATTTTGCTTTAACTACAGGGGTTATGAATCTATGACAAACCAGAGGAATGTCTGAGTAAACCCCTTTTGTAGTTGAGGCCAAACTTTATTAAATTCCATCATGTTTGAAAATCTTTGGTGCTGGACACAAAACATGCACAAAATACAGATATTGTTCACACACGCATACTTATGCCTTTAAACCAACTAGTGTGAAATATTTCATTCATTCAATCATGCAAATTATTAGTGTAAAGGTGAGCTAACACCTGTGCTCAGGTGAGTGTTTATGTTCTTCTAAATGAATGGTGGAATGTGAAAAGAAGGAGGGAGAGTGACCAGCCACCCCCACACCAAGACCCCCGCCACAGCAGCAGCGGCAGCCAGAACCCCCAACGCCACTCGGCAGCAGGCAGAGAAGAACCACCCCCCGGGCGATCACATCCGCCACCCAGGCCAGGGCCAGCAGGACCACCACGAGGCCCCCAGAGCCAGAGAGCAGGGAGGCATGGGGGGAGAGAGCGCCGCCCCAGCCCAAACCAGGGGAGCAGCCCCCCTGCCGCGCCGGGAGGGCCCAACGCAGGGCCCCACCTGAGAGGAGCGCCCACAGCCCCAGACGAGCACCTCGCCACCACCCAGGAGTTCTGGGTATCCCCCCGCCCCAACCCCAGGTACGAGCCAGGACCCCCCAAGGGAGACCCGCTCTGCGCTCCAGGCAGCCACCCACCCGGCCTACGGTTGGTCCAGGAAGGAGCAAGGCAGGGGACAGCCGGCCCCGCCCAGGAGGGGGGCACCCCGGAGAGAAGAGGGGCCCACAAGTGTTGTTAACATGGCCCGACCAGGCTCGGCCACAGTTGGAATGTGGGCGGGGGCCCAGCGCCCAGGGGCAAAAACCCGAACCCACCCCACAGGGAAACGGACACCCCCGGCTCAGGTGTAATGTGAACCCCCTCCCTGCGCAGAGAGAGCCCCACCGGGCCCAGGAAACCGGCACCCAGGGGACACGGCCGCCGCTGCCAAGGGCCCAGTACCCCCCACCAGGGATGGGGTAGGGGACAGATGGACCTTGGACCCACCTTCCTTGTATAATGTGTGTGCGTGTGTTCGTAAGGGTGTATGTGTGCATGTGTGTGTGTTTGTGTTTGAATGTATATTATGAGAAGTAAAAGGTGTGTGTACTAGGGGGGTGCAGTTAAAATTGGTGGGTAGGGCACAGTGAGGACATTCCCTGATTACTCACAGTAATGTCCCCTCACCCTCCCCACCGAGGGTCCCTAAATGTCTAAGGTGCGGTTAAAATTGGCGGGTAGGGTGCTAGGAGGACATCTGCTGCTTGCTGGCAGTGATGTCCAAGCACTCCCCCTACCAAGGGCCCTACATGTCTAAGGTGCAAATAAAACCGAGAGAGGGGGGGCCCATTCCATACGGCAAACATGGGAGGGAGACCACTGACAAGTAGCCCCCCCCCAAAGCGCATCGCAGGCTAAACCCCGCACCCCCTCACCCTAATATGAGATTATATGAGGAAGGGGGTGGGTTGGGGACAGCTGGCAGACTGTCTCCTGGTGGTCAAACATCCGTCCCCCAGCCCCCCCCAGCATAGGGCCCAGGTCCCCCATTCTCGGGGCCCCATCCCCTGAGGCACCGACGCCCCAGGCCCAGCACGACCCACCCCACACAGAGAGAGAGGAGCCAGAAAGCGCCGCCCCCCCGGAGCAAGCCCTGGCCCCGATACCCAGGCGCCGGCCCCGTGCCTCAGGTGAGGCACGGGGCCGGGGCCTGAGAGGATCACCTGACCTGCCTCAGGTGATCCTCACGGCATCTGCCTCAGATTCTCCACGCGGCGTCTGCCTCAGGTGATCGTGGCGGCGTCTGCCTCAGCTGGTCGTCCCGGCGTCTGCCTGAGGTGACCATCACAGCATCTGCCTCAAGTGACCGTCACTGCATCTGCCTCAGGTGGTCGTTGCGGCGTCGGCCTCAGGTGATCCTCGCAGCGTCTGCCTCAGCTGGTCGTTGCGGCATCTGCCTCAGGTGAGCGTCGCGGCGTGTGCCTCAGGTGATCCTCGCAGCATCTGCCTCAGGTGACCGTCGCGGCGTCTGCCTCAGGTGACCGTCGCGGCATGTGCCTCAGGTGACCGTCGCGGCGTCTGCCTCAGGTGACCGTCGCGGCGTGTGCCTCAAGTGATCCTCGCGGTGTCTGCCTCAGATTATCCTTGCGCCGTCTGCCTCAGGTGATCATGGCGGCGTCTATCTCAGGTGATCGTGGCGGCGTCTGCCTCAGCTGGTCGTCGCGGCGTCTGCCTCAGGTGACCGTCACAGCATCTGCCTCAGGTGACCGTCACGGCATCTGCCTCAGGTGGTCGTCGTGGCGTCGGCCTCAGGTGATCGTGGCAGCGTCTGCCTCAGGTGATCCTTGCAGCGTCTGCCTCAGGTGATCCTCGCAGCGTCTGCCTCAGGTGATCCTCGCGGCGTCTGCCTCAGGTGATCCTCGCAGCGTCTGCCTCAGGTGATCGTGGCGGCGTCTGCCTCAGCTGGTCGTCGCGGCGTCTGCCTCAGGTGACCGTCACGGCATCTGCCTCTGGTGGTCATCGCGGTGTCTGCCTCAGGTGATCCTCGCGGCGTCTGTCTCAGGTGATCCTCGCAGCGTCTGCCTCAGCTGGTTGTCGCGGCGTCTTCCTGAGGTGACCGTCAAAGCATCTGCCTCAGGTGACCGTCACGGCATCTGCCTCAGCTGGTCGTTGCGGCGTGTGCCTCAGGTGACCGTCGCGGCGTGTGCCTCAGGTGATCCTCGCGGCGTCTGCCTCAGATTATCCTCGCGGCGTCTGCCTCAGGTGATCATGGCGGCGTCTATCTCAGGTGATCGTGGCGGCGTCTGCCTCAGCTGGCCGTCGCGGCGTCTGCCTCAGGTGACCGTCACAGCATCTGCCTCAGGTGACCGTCACGGCATCTGCCTCAGGTGGTCGTCGTGGCGTCGGCCTCAGGTGATCGTGGCAGCGTCTGCCTCAGGTGATCCTTGCAGCGTCTGCCTCAGGTGATCCTCGCAGCGTCTGCCTCAGGTGATCCTCGCGGCGTCTGCCTCAGGTGATCCTCGCAGCGTCTGCCTCAGGTGATCGTGGCGGCGTCTGCCTCAGCTGGTCGTCGCGGCGTCTGCCTCAGGTGACCGTCACGGCATCTGCCTCTGGTGGTCATCGCGGTGTCTGCCTCAGGTGATCCTCGCGGCGTCTGTCTCAGGTGATCCTCGCAGCGTCTGCCTCAGCTGGTTGTCGCGGCGTCTTCCTGAGGTGACCGTCAAAGCATCTGCCTCAGGTGACCGTCACGGCATCTGCCTCAGCTGGTCGTTGCGGCGTGTGCCTCAGGTGACCGTCGCGGCGTGTGCCTCAGGTGATCCTCGCGGCGTCTGCCTCAGATTATCCTCGCGGCGTCTGTCTAAGGTGATCCTCGCAGCGTCTGCCTCAGCTGGTTGTCGCGGCGTCTTCCTGAGGTGACCGTCAAAGCATCTGCCTCAGGTGACCGTCACGGCATCTGCCTCAGGTGGTCGTCGCGGCGTCGGCCTCAGGTGATCCTCGCAGCGTCTGCCTCAGGTGATCCTCGCGGCGTCTGCCTCAGGTGATCGTGGCGGCGTCTGCCTCAGCTGGTCGTCGCGGCGTCAGCCTCAGGTGATTGTGGCGGCGTCTGCCTCAGGTGATCCTCGCAGCATCTGCCTCAGGTGATCCTCGCAGCGTCTGCCTCAGGTGATCCTCGCGGCGTCTGCCTCAGATGATCCTCGCGGCGTCTGCCTCAGGTGATCCTCGTGGCATCTGCCTCAGGTGATCGTGGCGGCGTCTGCCTCAGGTGGTCGTCGCGGCGTCGGCCTCAGGTGATCGTGGCAGTGTCGGCCTCAGGTGATTGTGGCGGCGTCTGCCTCAGGTGATCGTGGCGGCATCTGCCTCAGGTGATTGTGGCAGCGTCTGCCTCAGGTGGTCGTCGCGGAGTCGGCCTGAGGTGATCCTCGCAGCGTCTGCCTCATGTGATCCTCGCGGCATCTGCCTCAGGTGATCCTCGTGGCGTCTGCCTCAGGTGATCGTGGCGGCGTATTTTTAAAGAAAAATAAATAAATAGAAAGGAGTCTGCATCAAAGTGACTTTGTTTCCATCAGTTAACTTAACTTAACTCTGGTGTTTGTTAGACAGAAAAGTCTATTCAAGGTTGTGGAAAATGGACAAAAGATCAAAGGAAACATCACACTCATAAAGAATAAAAAGAATTAGATTAAATAATTAAATAAATATCCTGTCTGGAACATTCTCATGTATAAAGTAAAATGTTTTCTTAAAAAACAATGTTGTTGCATAGTGAGGAAATAAAACACTTTATGTTCTAAATTTGATATTTATTTATTTATTTTTCAGCCTCAAAAAGTATCAATAAGAGTACCGTTAAAATACCAGATCGATAAGCAGTATCGATAAGAGTAGTAGTACCGTTAAAACCTTAACGATACCCATCCCTAGTTATGTTTGTTTCTTTTTGTTGCTCTGTGAGTGTGGAAGGGAGAGAGGTTGATGACTGCTGTGCAATGATTAATGTGTTGCGTGTTCAAAGTAAATTAGGCTTGTCATTCTGGAAGGGAGGCTGTACTTTTAGCTTCTCTTTTTGCCTCCTCCTCTCTGAGACTGTGTGGAATCATGAGGTGATTGGGAAACGGACAGATCTCCAGCGCAACCAGTTGATTGACAGTTCAACATTTTGACAGCTTGGCTTCTGATCCTCCCGCTGACACTGACGTACCTGTTGGGTGTTACAATATTTATTCTACACATTCTTACAGCATTGGTAAATGTTAATAATGTTTGTGTCTTGTTTTTCCTCCTACCGAAACTATATCAAAACAAAAAATATATTTCTCTCCCCCATCTTTTTCCATTTTCAAACATTTTTGAAAATGCTCCAGGGAGCCACTAGGGCAGCGCTAAAGAGCTGCATGCAGCTCCTGAGCCGCGGGTTGCCGACCCCCGCCCCAGAGCTTAAAGCAGCTAAAATTTATGTTTATTCTCATGTTAAAATTGTGAGTTTGACTCCACAGGATACACAAATGTTTATTTTTTTTCTTTGCTGACTTTTAGTGACAGCATTATATTTATTTGTAGACACTAAACCCCACCCCACCTCTGGTGGAAGGGGGGTGTCTAGTGTTCAGCAGCAGAGCCACCATCAGTGTCTTAATAGAAAAGTGACTGGAAAGAGCTATGTTCATGTTTTTGGGTCGAAGTCATAAAAGAAATTGCTAAACAGCCCCCCCCCCCCCAAGCATAATTCATTTTCATTTCCAGGTTTTCATGATTTTTCCTCCAAAATCTCTCCTGAAAATGTCATCTGTCAGTGTCTCATCAGGGTGGGTCCCACCTGACTGAATGGACCAAGTTCCTGGACCTCCAGCTGCATCACTGCTCCTGAACACACTTTTCTGTCTCATTGCAGGTTGATGGACTGCAGTTTGACAGAGATCAGCTGTGAAGTTCTGGTCTCAGCTCTGAAGAAAAACCCGTCCAATCTGACAGAACTGAACCTGAGCCAGAACCAGAACCTGCAGGATCCAGGAGTTCTTCATCTGTGTGGTTTTCTGGAGAGTCCAGACTGCAGACTGCAGACTCTGAGGTCAGACTCCATGTTTCAGTTGTGTTCACATCAATATGATTACAAAGTTGTGTTAGGACTGAACTGCAGACATGAGGCTCATCAGCTCTGCTCTGTGTCTTTGGTCCAAGAGACTCCTTTAAAGCAGTGCAGAAGCAGCAGCCTCACGTGCACGCATGCACTCTGAGTCCTGCTGTGTTTCAGCAGATGCAGCTGAGAGTCCAAAGGGTTAGGGTGACAGAGTCCTGCTGCAGCTGGATGCTGCTCTGACAGACACATCCTCCACAAACATCCTCACCTTTTCATCCACAAACATCATCACATCATCCATCAAAGCTCCCAGCAGCTTCTGACTCTCCATTCAGAGCTGAAGTCATGCTTGATCAGGGATCAATGTCCAACATTTGCTGCTGACTCTTCCTCATCACTTCCTTCTTCTCTCTGCTTTGATCTGTTGGAGCTGAAAGTCTCTGCTTGAAGGGCTGCAGCAGAGAAGGACTGGAAGATCATCTCCTGAAAACTGGGAGGAAGACTTTCCAGCATCCTGCTGCTGAAATTCTGACATGATTCAGTGCTGTTTGGAGAAGAGCTGAGCAGAAAGAGGAAGTGGACTTTTTCTGCTGTTGCTGCAGAAACATCAGTTGGTTTGGATGCAGCCACAGGCGGATGTTTGACTTTCACACATCTGGACTTCTTTCCTGAAGCAGCTGCATGTTGTCCTGAATGTTCCTGAATGTTCTTCTTCTCTGCTTCTGCTGGACTCTTCTGATCTGCTGCTGTTGCTTCACATCTTTGGACTTTTTCTAAACTTTCTGATCTTCTTCAGCTCTGAACTCTTTAGAAGAAGTGAAGGATGAAAAACAGGAACTTTGTCTTTAAACTCAACTCTTTCTTCTGGTTTCAGGTTGGTGAAATGCAGTTTGTCAAAGTCCAGCTGTGATGCTCTGGTCTCAGCTCTGAAGTCCAACCCGTCCCACCTGACAGAACTGAATCTGAGGATCAACGACCTTCAGTCTTCAGATGTTCAGCAGCTCCAGGATCTGGTGGAGAGTCCAAACTCCAAACTGCAGACTCTGAGGTCAGTAGAGGGTTGGAGTCATTTCAGCTGCTTCCAGATGTTTGGTCCTAAAGTTAGTCTGAGAGCAAAGATGCAGAGTTTCCTGTGAAGCTGCAGCTTCTCAGTGAAGCTCTGAGGAGAATGATGACAGGCTTCAGGACAACAGTCAGCCAATCAGAGCAGCAGAAGCTCCAACAGGTGAAGATGACAGGAAGCTGCTGCTCTGAACAGGACTGAAGCTCCTGCTGCTCTTTCTGCTGCTGTGCTGCATCACTGACTGACAGACCAGGATCAGGAGACACTCCTTCATCTCTGTCTCTACACTTTCTCTCTGCAGGTGGAAGGACTGATGTTCCTCCTGGAGGAGCAGAGAGGAGCAGCAGCAGCAGCTGGTCTGCAGAGATGTGGTGACTGGACGGTGTTCCTGGGAGGTGGAGAGCAGAGTGATGGAGGAATCAGAGGAAGTGGAGATCAGTGTCAGAGCTGCAGCAGGAACTGATCTGAGATCAGCTCCACTGTCTCTCAGTTATGGTGCTGCAGCTCCCCCAGTGGACTGATGGAGAACTGCACTTCCTCTAATTCTAACTTCTCAAACGTCACTATGGGGTCAAATTGTGAAGTTTGGTGGTTTCCTGCAAATAAACTCTGATATGAATTTGTAACAACAACCAGTAAATAGCTGGTAAACTAACCTGGCTCCAGTTAGTTTCCATTTTAAAGGTGTTTGTAAAAAAGTTTCCTCTTGGTTCAAAGTAATTCTGGATGGTTTCTCTAAACTGATGTGGATGGAGGCTCTAGCTCTAGCTGGAAACACTGCTACAACGTGAAGGGGATTGTCATGGATGGTTACCTCTCAGGTTGGACACGCCCCTGACCAGGTGCCAGTGGTTGTATTGATGATTGAGGATCAGATAGAAGAGTTGGACCAGCATAGCAGCCCCAGTCTGCAGTCTAACAGTGGTGACATCAGGCTGGGCTCATGGGCTTATTTGGAAGAGAGAGAAACTGTCAACTTAGTAGGGGAGAGCTGCTATTTTCTGTCAAATCCTTGTTCTCCTGTTTCTTTTAGTGGTCAGACAGTGAGCATGTAGGTTTGGGACTTTTATTTTGTAGGATCTGAGGGAAGTTTGTTTTCTCCGTTTACTAGAGGTGTGTTCTGTTTGTTGTGTTCGCCTTGGCTCTCCCTGAATTTAAGATGTTCCTAGAATAAATTCCAGTTCTTCTTTATCTCCACTTCTTTATTTTTTCTACACATTTATCTGAATTATTTCACTTCTTTATGTTTTCTAAAGTCATGTGACGCTGCAGCTACTAAATCTGATGGATATAAACCAGAAATCCACAAAAACCAACAGAATCAAACAATAAAATGTCCAAATGTCTCTGAAATAGACATAAAACTAGTTTGATGTTTTTCTGCGTTAAATATAGGAGTCACCAATGTGAAAAGAGGAAAAGTTGATTGAATCAGTGATGAACAGAAGCACAAATACAGAAAGACATCCTCAGCGGGGGGGTTAGGAGCAAACAGCACCTTTAGCCAAAATAGATCCAGATCTGAGAATCAAACACTCCTCTACACACTGAAGCAAGCAGCTCTACAAAAGGCAGAACTCTCTGGGTTCTGGTTCTGTTTGGAAGAGGAAAAATACCAGCAGAACTTTAGTCATCAACAAGTTTAGGAAAACGTCTCTGCTGCAGAACACAGGAGAACCAAACCAACTCATGTGTCTGTGTGGGACTGGAAGTTCAGAAAAGTCCTCATGGCTTTGAGATGCTTTTTGGTACCAAACAGATCCCAGAGTGGAAAGCCCACACCATGACAGCGTCGCCTCCTTTAAGGCTGGAAGCTACATCTCTAAAATACACTTTGGTGGCTGTTTTGGAGCAGATGAGAACTTTTTCACGGCACAGCTCTACACACACAAAACAACGTATACATGTATAAAAATCTAGAAATCTTTCAGCATCAATGACATTTCAAGGCTTTTTACAATCTGGACTCTAGATCAGTAACTATTCTGTAGCAGATTTCCAAATGTCATCAATAAAGGATTTGAGTTCTGAATCCATTCAATGAGGAGAAATACAGTCTGACTTCAATTTCAAACACAGTCAATTCAGATGATCTGTTTTCATTTGGATGCATTTCTTTCATTTTGGGGACTACGGGCCATTTGATGAATTTCCATAGTTGATCACCTGATGTGTCTGTTATTTTATATTGATGACACTTTACTGTTAAAGTCATGGTAGAATTGACCTTTAAAGGATTTGTTTACATATTTATCATCACATTTTTTTCAGTGAGTTTGATTTCATCTATGACTAAATTTGGTCGTTTAATGTGAACATTGGAAGACAATATTCTATTTCTTCTTAAATGGATTAAAGCAATTGGAATTTCTCTGCAGGTTTTCTGAAATTCCTTGGTTGAACATTAAATATCAAATTGACTTTTGAAGTCTCTTCATTGAAGAATTTCTCCATTTGAATCAAGAACATCGTTTCCAAAATGATCTGGAGGTCAAACCAATTCTGATGAAACATTGTCTTCCTGTTTGTGGTCATTACTCTGTTGTTCCACAGGGGGGCGCAGTGAGGCCAAAACTAGGACTACATAGCATTTTCCACTGGAAAAGTACTTGTTGGTGAAATTCTGAAATCTTTAGAGGAAGTTTGGAAATGTCAAAGTCACATCAACCAAAAATCTAATCCAGCGACTTTTTTGAAGATGTTTTTGGAAAATGAAATCAGAATGAGTCAGGATTAGCTAGAAAGTCTAGAAACATTTGATTCTGAAAGTTCCAACCATTGATTCTAAATCAATCGTCTTCACACCTCCCTAATTATATTCCTGAATTAGTGGAGATTTTCTGATGAAATGGGTCTGATTTCTCCAAATAAATGTAAAAATAATTGAGTATTTTTTTAATTCTTTGCATTAATGTAGAGAGATTGTCACGGATATATTAATGTTGAAATTCCTTCTGATTTGGAGAACAAGTTTCCTCCAAAAATGGTTCAATCTCTGATAAACTGCAGCAGCAGGTGGCAGACATTACCCATAATGCACCCTGCCTGCTGGCTGTCCGCTTACGGGAGTAAATCTAAACAGAGGAGCGCCCTCTGGTGACGAGAAAAGGAACTGTCCTCAATTAACTTCAGTCAGAGAATGAGATTCATTTGATATTTTATTAATTACAGAAATATTTTTTCCACAAAATTCCACAAACCTCTGAAAGCCCAGATTCTCTCTAACTGTATGAAATGATGTTTGTCTCCAAAGCCAAAGGACTCTGCAGTGAGAGACATCGCCGGTAGAGGGCGCTGTCACCTGTTTACCTGGAGTTTCAATCTCTTTGAACTTTCCTGTCTGCGTCAAATTAAAATTGATAATACAATAAGTGAAAATACAAAAACGGTTTGTCAGTATGTTGTAAAATTCTATCAGAAACTTGACACTAAAGAGGATTTATAGAAGAAGATATTGAAGTATTTATCAACAACATTAAAGATAAGGTTGGAAAAGTCAGTGAAACCTTTGAAAAGACTTGAGAGCAGAAAATGAAAACAGAGGAAGTTGAAGACTGGATTAAATCTCTGAAAGAGAATAAAAGTCCAGGTAATAATGGACTAACACGTGAGTTTTATCAATGTTTTATTGATAAATTGACCCCTTTTCTAACAGATTGATTAGCTTTAGACATTGGTCTATTGCCCCCAACTCTCAGACAGCCTCATAAAACTCATCCCAGAATTTTCACTCCTCAGATTGGTCCAGGACCGGAGGAGTTCCAGGCCAACTAAGCAGTTTTTCCTAATGAGGAGCTCCTCTCAGCCGCTGAGCATCATGGGAGTCCTTCCTGTTGGGTGAGGAGCAATCATTTGATCTGAAAGGGATCACTGTTTAGTTTTAGGACAATGTCTGCGTTCTTTCTGACAATAATAACAGTCATTCATAGATGAATGAATCTTTTTCTGAATCAGAATAAACCAAATTAGTAGAGTTTGACCTTCGTTTGCTGCACGGTGGCGCAGTGGTTAGCGCTCTTGCCTCACAGCAAGAAGGCCTCCGGTTCAAGTCCTGGCTGGGGGACATGAAAATCAACATCAATGGGGGACCTTTCTGCGTGGAGTTTGCATGTTCTCCCCGTGTATGCGTGGGTTTTCTCTGGGGTCTCCGGCTTCCTCCCACTGTCCAAAAATATGCTTCATAGGTTAATTGGCAATTCTAAATTGTCCCTAGGTGTGAGTGTGAGAGTGAATGGCTGTGTGATTGTTGAAATTCTTCCCTGCAACAGACTAGCGACCTGTTCAGGGTGTCCCCTGCCTTCGCTCATGAGTGGCCGGGATAGGCTCCGGCAGCCCCGTGACCCCAAAAGGGAAAAAACGGAATAAAAAAATGAATGAATGAGTAGAGTTTGACCTTAGTTTAGATATATGCTAATTCATTCATTTCACCCTAGAAAAGGCACATTTCTAAGACTGGACCATTAATATTTATGGACTATACTATACAATTCATCAAACTACAATAGAATGATTTTTTCATCATTCAGATCATTTTGCAGTTCAACTTTGAACTTTTTTGAACTTTTCATTTGTCACAGCTCAGCTGCTCTGGTTCTCCTTTTTTCCCTGTTTTACTTTAAATAACAGCTGATTCAGTTGAAAACATTATTTATTGTGTTAAGGCTTTGGATTCATACAAAATAGAAAGCTTTATTGAAATCATGTGTTGAACATTTCAATGGAACAAAAGGGAAACTCTCCCTGAAACTGTTTAACGGAAGAAAATCATTTTTTGTTCATTTAATTGATCAACTTTATTGATTGGTGTTATTCATTTATTTATATTTTTATTTGAACATTTTTCTGTGATAAAACCAATCAAATGTATTTTCTTCTGTCATTGTTAGTTTTTTTACCACGTTTTTATCTGTCTCTTCAAATGTCTTCATTTTCTGAATGTTTTCTATAAATTAACCTCTAGTCATGTCTGATAAACATCTGTTAAAAATGGATATTTGTAGAAAATAGATTGATTTGATTCAATTCCTGGTTGGAAATGGTGTAAATCCTGAATATTGATGTTTTCAAGCACGTAAGTGATGGCTGAGGGGGTTTTTTCTCTGGAATGCTTTTGATTGACAGGCTTCCAAACACAAAGAACTTTGATCAACAGCCGCTTGATGAGAGTTAATAGAGAAAGAAACAAAAATGTCTTGAAAATGTGACATCACAAAGGGAAACCCGTTTAAAAAAGGTGTTTTTTTTACTACATTACAAAAATCTATACCATTTGTTTTAAAAGGGAAAAAAACATGAAAAAATCTGTTTTTCTGGATGAAAAATGTGCTGAATATGAAGATGAATAAACCAAAATCTCATGTTTTTGGAATGATTCTTCTTGCTTGGTAGATGCTTCTACTGGCTGTGTCTCTTTTGCCTTTGGGTCAAAGGAGAAATCCTTTTCTGGGAGAAACATTGAACCAGCTAGGGTTAAGTTTCCATTGACTTGACACTTTTTCCAAATCCTGAGATCAGTGAACTGATCCATGTCCTTTGTTTGATGTTTCTCCAAATGTTGAACTGTTGTCTTCACAGGTTTCATTTTAGACCCAAGGCTTTCAATGAAAACAACTGTTGTTGGAAACATTTTAGGAAGTTGGTTACCGTTTTCATTCAAGACTGTGACATCAGCAAGTCGCTTTCATTGAATTCTTTGAGATTTGTAGATTTTCTAAATGACATTTTTGAAACAAACCTACTTTATTCCTTTCTTAACTGGGAATCTTAGGGACGTTCTTTGTGGTAGGACGGTACTATTGGGAACAAAAACCAAAACACAAACTGAATTCATTCTATTATTACATGTTTACCAAATCCCAGAAACTCTAATGTACCAAATAGAAATTCCTGTTCAATCAGATCAAAGGCTCAATAGAGTCAATGAACCCCCCTTCTTTCAATTCTATTCCATTTGATTGATGTAGTCCAATATTCCAACAATAGTCGTCTCAATTCTACCGGTAATTGTAGAATAAACACCAAATCCTAAAGAACATGAAGTCATCAATTCAATAGGTAATGGCTAAACTAAATGGAACAGACTAAAGTGACCTTTGACCCTCCTTCTCATACAGTCCCAAACCAGTTCCCCTCTGGAGATCCAGGATGTAGACGAGTCGGCTCAGGACGCGTTCACCAGGTTCCACTCAGTTTTTGGAACCATCTGATGTCAAGTGTTCTCTAAAAACCAACAGTGGAATTTACCAATTCATTCAGACCAAAGGCAGTAGACAAATTGCTGCCTTTTATTGTCTGGATGCATTTTTGTTTTCAAATGTCTTCTGTTTTTACCGTCTCTATGTTGTTTTTTTTTCTTTTCAATTGGTGGTGACTCATCACCATGGAAACACGTTGCTGTATTTGTGCATCAATCAAAAGTGTTGTCTGGTTCAAATCCCATCAGTGTCTCCAATGTTCATCCAAAAAGCCTTTACTAGGGTTTGAACACTGATTTAGCAATGGTTTTCCATAAGCTGCCACTGAATTTCCCAATCTAAAAAGAAACTCATTTCATGCAGACTGTTGGAGACGGTGCTGCTAATTCAAACCACATATTGATACTAGTGCTGTCATGCCATCCATTTATGAATCTGTGAAAAGCCTCATTTGTAGGTATTTTTGTTCAGATTTGTGATATTGTTCCACATACAACAAAAAAGTGGCTTTATGAAGTTCTCATTGTATCACACTTCCAACTTTGAATTTGATAGCAAGTTCAGAAAAAAACATAACAGAAATCAGAAATAATACAGTGAAAATTAGAAAAAACTGAGAACAAAAAAATAGTAAAATGTAGAAAATGAATATAGTGAAAATGAGATTTTTGAAACCAAAATTAGAAAGACATTGCAGAGAAAAATCTTTGATAAACTCTGGTTGACCACACTTAGAACGTGAGCATCCAGCAGGTCACCCACACACTTTGCTGCTTTGTGCACAATATTGTTGTGGGGGTTGACTCCCAAACAAAAATGAAGAATAAAACTGGTCCTAATTGTCAATATTGAAGACTTTCCCAACATTTTGCTGTGTCATGTTTGTGGATAAAGTGAGGAAGAAGAACCAAACAGACTGGTGATAGTTGGAAATGAGTTTTTGGGATTCTGCACAGGAGCGTGGTTCCTCTTCCTCACCTCCTCCCGCTGGTTTGCCATCCGGCTCCATGGGATCTGCATCATCTTCATCCCCATCACCACCTTTGGCGTCCTGTTGCTCCCAAACCCTGAGAAACACTGCTGGTCTCCACCAGGGGGCGCCACAACTTCTCCTTTCTGTTTCCTCCTCAGAACTGGACGTGCCACTGACCTACGCCGTCACGCTGATGGGCGTGTTCCAGTGGGGCGTGAGGCAGAGCGCCCAGATGGAGAAAATGGTGAGGAGCAGCGCAGACGGCTGCACAAGCATCTGCAGACGTTTGGCTCCGCCTGTGTTTGCAGATGACCTCTGTGGAAAGAGGACACCCATCTCCAGAGCCAGGCCCCCCCCTGGAAACCCAGAAGCAAAGGTTTGGTGACCTTGGACCAGGTCAGCTTCACCTACAGTGAGGACAGCCGGCCGGTGCTGGTTTCTTTTGGATTTCATTGGTAATCTGAGATTAGAAGAATAATCTGGCTCAATAAAACAGAGCTGCTGTTTGACAATCAAGGGCTAAACATCCTTTTGACTAAATGAATGTTTAGCCAGCTTACCTACCCGATCTTAAAGTGTGGATGCCATGCTTTGAACAACTTTGTCAAATAAAAAAGCCCTTTAAACGCTGATTCTATTGATACCAATAGTTCGCGTCGAAAAAAATCCGAAGCATATGAATAATAGACATCTTTCGAAGGAATCAGAGATTTGAATTTGCCGCTAAGAGCGCAGGCTGGAAGTGACCCCGATATGACCTGTGACGTCACGAAAGGCATTGACTTCCGTAGTTCCGCTTCGGACAGCATGTAAACAAAGCAGGTAGTCTTCGTTTCTCTCGTTAATCATCGTTAATTCTCGTTAATTCTCTGTTAATCATCAACATGCCAAGTCGTTGTGTGGCAGCTGGATGTAGCAATACTTCTAGTGAAAGTGTATCTGTGTATAAATTCCCAAAACAAGAAACGCTGCTGAACAATGGACAAAACAAGTTCAGCGCACGTCCGAAAAACAGAAACGCCCAGTACCAGCACTGGCAGGAGCCAGTACAAAAAGAGAAAATCTGTGACCGAAAAGCTGGCACAAAAGAGAGTGAGTTTAACGTTTATTACATAATGTATTTATTACAAAAGAGAGTGAGTTTAACGTTCAGTGATGAAAGTCTTCCGGGAATTCCCGGAAATCCGGGTTTTTGAGCAAACCGAACGTACTTTCCTGGAAATAAAGACCTGATCTCTATGGACAAATCGCTTTCCGGATGAAAAAAATTGTCTGAAATCGGCGAATTTTAGCTTTATTTTCTATATTTCTCTGCGGATCGCTTCCTCTATGGTCGCGGCTATCTCTCGTCTACCCGGCCTAATTGACCAATGACGGGACGTTTTAGTTGCTTTCGGATGCGTCGACGGCTCTGATTGGCTCTGTCTGTACCACGTGGTCAGCGTGACGGATCCCTAGAGACCAAAACTGGGGACACACGCTAAACTTTCACAAACAAATCTGAAGAGTTTGCGATCAATAATTCGGGCATCGTCATTATTGAGCGTGGTCACGACCTCAGTTGTGAGAAGACGATAAAAAAAACAAATTTAAGTGGTCTTGGCTGGAAGACGGTAGCATCACTCTGTGCTTCGCTATCGGTGCTAGCCATGTTGTCTGCCTTTCGTTACGTCACAAACAGGGCGGCGCGAATTCGGCGGAATGCGTGAAGCCGGCGGCCGTCCTCGTTGTTTATATCGTGTTTTTCGTTATTTATTCTTTTTCGAAAAATATTAAAAACAATCGCAACATGAAATAGAGATTATTTACTATATATTGGCTGATTAAAATAGGCCATGTCACCCACACTTTAACTACTCTATTTTTTTCCACTAAAACATGACAGTGTAAATTCCTGATGGAAATTCTAATAAATTTACATTTTTGAAACCGATTTGAACTTTGAAAGGCCTGTCAACTTTTGCTTGGTTAGAAAACAACCTATTACAGTTAGTTGGTTAACAGATGATTATTGTCAACAATGTTTTCTGTCTCTCTCTTTGCTCTATATTGAACTTCTACCTGAAACCTTCATCCAACCGTGCAACATGTGGTTTTAATCACATCTTAAAGTTCCTCTTAGATCAGCTTTGCATCTATTTTCAAAGTGTTCCCAGTGGTCATTTAATTATGATGATGCAGTTTTTACTCCAAATCAAACACTTGTGTTGTTTTCTAGGACATAGTTTCTGCAGAGCAGCAAGACTTAATAAGAAACGGTCCCACCCCTTTTTTTAACAACACCTGATCATCTGCATACAATATTTCTATTTACAGTTTTGTTCAAACATTCACATTACATTATGTATAGCACCCATGCAGAAGTGACATTTTTGTTTTTATTGATAATTTCAGGCCTTTGAATAAAGAAATACTCAGAAATGCAATTTTAATCTGAAAATCTTGTTTATATGTAAAAAATGCTACAAAAACATGTTAAAAACACCAAAAACACAATTTTTACTAGAGTGGGTCCCACTCAGATAAAGAATAGTTTAAGCTTAACATTTTGGAGTATTTCATTTTTTCAAATAGTGGCTTACTGGGGGCAGGTGAAAAAGTAAATTTTAAAAGGCTCTCATCTGTGATGTACAAACTGTAGTGGGAGGGGCCAAAGTGTCCCTGCTCAACTCCAGTCCAACACATCATCCACTTGTAGACAACTAGATCCACAAACGCTTTTGTTTTCCTGGTCTGAGCTGGAATCAGGCTCAGAAATGTAAGGCTGGACAGCTCCAATATTGCTCACTGTTTTTGTTGTATTGTTAATGTTAGCTTAGGTTTGTGGGGCTCTGTAAGCTAGTGGGAGAGAGTGTAAAGAAATGGATGATGGGAAATATGTGAAAGCATACTTTTACGCCAACAACACTAGAGGTGTATTTCTAATGAATTCCTGCCTCTCTGCATAAACTACTATAGAACAGCACAAATCTTTAGATTTTGGCTTAAAACAGCATAATCTAGATGAAAAAAATCACTGGGAACATTTTGAGATGATTGGAGTGGGACCTTATTTTGAACCTGGACTGTATGACTTTAACCCCTAACCCTTTGGAACTGGGATGTCATAAGATGAATGCTCATTTTTTGTTTTTCCTTTTTCATTTCTAGGATGACACAGATGCTGCTGGGGAGAATGATAAAGCGATCTATACCATATATGAATGAGGATTATGGTGTGTTATAGTCTAAGGACAAAATGTAAGTAAATAATCAATTATGTTACCATGAAAGGCACAATTTTTGGTATTTAATTTTTCTGTAAAGTTACTGTTACAATTTGTATTTTACAGAATGAAGACACCATAAACGCTACAACTGTGGACCTGTTTGCATCCAGAGAAGATGGAATGTTGGAGTACTTGGATGTTGGAATCTGTTTTGAAGGCCAGATTGTCATCAGACTTGGACAGTGTTGGACAACGTCGCCTTGGTGTTTGGAATATTTTTTGGTCTATTCTCTCAAATTGAGCTACCCACAAGGTCAGCGATGCACTTACATTTTCTTTTTATTGGAATCGAGCTGCACCCAGAAAGGCTCAAAGCATCTAAACTAAAAATGTTCATGTGATCATTTTAAAGACGGCTGAAAGGAGACTGCTCTTCAAGTACATGTTAATGGGTTTTCTAAATTCTGTTAGCATTTTTTATTGTAAATTGCAGAGTGGTTAACTCTGACTTGCTGTTCGTTTTTCTCAATAGCCTCATAATGAATTAGTGATCTGTTCATCCTGTACCCGCCTTTGTCCAACAGCCACAACCCCAAAAACCAGCAAAGGGGAGACATGAATTCTTAAAAATTGACTAATTTGACAAACTGTATACATGATGATGTTTAAGTTTTACACGCCTTAAATAAATGTGCAATGTAATGGTGTGTCCTTTGCATTATTTTATATTTATTTTGGCTGCTTAATGTAAAAAGTTGTTTGTCAGATTTGTAAGTTCAACAATGAAAGTATTGAAATAACAGTCATGTTGGTGCAAAACATTTTAAAAAATATCAGCTTATTAGAAATTGTGCTGCCAAGAAAAGAATTCTACTAAAAAAAAAGGTCAGTCTAACTGAAATGACGCAAAGAAAAAATGCAAAATGAACCCAAAACAATTGGGTGGAACGAGTTTCCACTATTTAATTGTGTAGCTCTAACTGAAATGATTGGTGTTAGGACAACACAACAAAGTAATGCATATTCAACTAAAAGAAATTGTGTAGGTCTGACTGACAAAAATTGTGTTGAGACAACACAATGCAAACATGCAAATTCAACTAAATACAATTGGGTGGAACCGGTTTCCACTATTTAATTGTGTTGGTTCTACAAATCCTTTTTTTCAGACTGGTGAGCGCTGGCCCATCCAAACGGCGCCAGATCGGCTCCTGAAATTCTGGACTTTAGGCTTTCTTCTTATTTTCCAGAACTGTGAACTTTTCAGTCCAAAGTCAGAAAGTGAGAATCTGGACTGAAACAAACGGGATTCTGGTTCATTTCTCTGGAAACTGTTGCTAAATTCCCTGAAACTGTGTGTTTGCGTGTGTGAACATGAGTTGTGTTGTGGACATGTGGACTTGTCTGGATGTGAACATTTTTGGAGCCAACAGGTATGTTTCCAACGTTTGAGTGTGTGTGTGGACAGGCCCCGCCCCTTCTAGATCTGGATTAACCCTTGTGCTATCTTAGATGACCCCCCCCTCCTTCCATTGAGGTGTTCTCCCTACCATGACAAAGGTGGATAAAGGTGGAGAGATTTCATGGAATCCATGGACACCAGTGAAGATCACAAATCATTGAAGAAAAAAGGTTCAGCGTCTGTCTAGTGGGTCTAGATGACCCCACTGTCTAGTGGGGTCATCTAGATAAGTGTTTTTCAACCTTTTTTGAGCCACGGCACACTTTAGCCTTGACAAAAATCCCGCGGCACACCAGCATTCAAAGAAATTTAAAAAAAAAAGCAAAATCTCAGTCTGTATTGATCGACAGCCCCCCCCCACCCCACCCCCCGGAATCTCACGGGCATTTTCATGATAAGTGTGGCAGAAAAAGCTGGAAGTTGCAGCTGTTTTTTCTAAAAAAGTTTGTATTAAAAGTTAAGTTAGAAGATTAAAAAACTGTTAGATGTGTGTTCGTTGTTTAAAGACGTTAAGAGGAGAGGCTCATTGTGCGCTAAGACAATCGTTCTAACCCAATGCATCATGGGAGATGTAGTGCCGTAAATCCGCAGACCGCAGAAAGACCAGCTTCTCTGAGCTTCATGGTTTTGTTCTCTTGTTCCACGGTCTGACACCGGATTCTGTGGAAAGCTACACAACTAAACACGAGCTTTAGCTGCTATTTTTGTTAGAACTGAGCGACTTTATGAGCTAGATCTAGATCTAAACAAGGAAGTGAAGACTTTAACCACTTCTGATTGGTCAGACTGATGACATGTGATTCAGCCTTCAAGAATGATTGGTGGAGACAGTTAAAGGGGCGGCACTCTTCCGCAAACAGGTATAGCTGCAGCTAAATCGCGGTACCGTGATTCTTATCAAAATGTATTTAATAGAATCAAATAAACACAAGAAAATAGTATTTTATGATCTTTTATATTCCTAACTACTCAGTGTTTTATCAGGGCCTGTTTGGATGAACACAGAGCTGATTTCCTGGAGATGGGAAATGTTGTTAAATCAGTTAATGAGGGCAATTTCACACGGCACACTTGACCATCTCCTACGGCACACTAGTGTGCCGCGGCACAGTGGTTGAAAAACACTGGTCTAGATGACCCCACTGTCTAGTGGGTCTAGATGACCCCACTCCCAACGTTAAAGTGCCTAGGATAGACCAGGGTTACATCTGACCCTGACTGGAATGATTATAGACATGCTGCTGCTTCATGGTTTTACCCCCCCCCCCCCCTCTAACATCCCTCTGTCTTCTTCCCTCCTTTTCTTTTCCATCCGGTCCAACAAAAAAATGTTCCAAATAGAAGTCAGATGAATAAAGTTGAGTCTAAATGACTAAAGGAGTTTCTTCAAATCTCCACCTAGTGTGTCTAAAGATTCATGACCCAGATTCATCTGTTTGCTCAGCTGGTGGACAAGTTCACAAAAAGAAAACTAGGAGTCCATCTGCTGCTGTGCTGCAGACACAACGGCTCAGTGGAGGCACGGCTGACCTTTCAACCAAAGAGAGACGGTTTCAATCCCACAAAGTATGGTCCAAAAAAGTGTTTTTTGAATAGAGTGTGGAACATCTTCACTTCAAAACAGAGACGAGCTGCTGATCTGCTGCAGACAGATCAGCTCAGTGGTAACCACTTGATCCTGGAGCAGAAGACTGAGGGTTCAATTCCCTCCTAATGTCTTTCTAAATCCATCAACAGTTTTTTCAGAGTCTGGAACGTCTTCACCTCATCAGAACGACCAGCTACTGCTCTGTTCCAGCCATGAGGGCTCAGTGGAAACACATCAGACCACCAATGCAAAAGGTTGAGGGTTCAAATCCTGCTAAGTATCTTTGGAAAGTAACTCCTAGTTTTTCCACAATGTAGACTGTCTTCACCTCATAAGAACGACGAGCTGCAGCTCCAGTCTAGGTAGAATAGCACAGTGGTAGAGAGCAGGTTATTAACTAGGAAAACGGTGCCGGTTCAATTCCCAGCTTGAGACAGAGGCAGTAACTTACCTCTGTCATCTAGAAACAAGAACTGAAGAGAATTAACATGAATGACAGGAGGAATTGGTAAGTCAGGAAGTGGGGGGTCAGAGTAGGGGGAGGTTAGTGGAGGGTGGGTGGAAACTGGCCACAAAGGAGGAAGATGAGAGGAAGCACAGAAATGTGGTCAGTTTCCAAAGGGAAAATGGGGGAGAAGATGGGAAGATGGGATGAGAGGATGAAGGTGGAGATACAGGAAGGTGTATTAGAAAAGTTTCTGTTCAATATCAACCTCCCCAGCCCTGCTATATTTGGTTTAAAAATGTATTATGAGCTCACCTATCTATTCTCTGTCCAAGTCTCCCCCTCTTCTCCCCCCCCAGAGGGGCTGGTCACATGTTTCTGTTGTTTTCCATGTTTCTTTTCTGTGACCAGCCCCTCATCCTTCCTCCTCCTGTCCCTCTCATTCACTCCATCTGTGCTGCTCTTCTCTATCCTCCAACCTTTTCTAGCATCTGCTGCTGCTTTCTCCCATTTCCTTGACCTTTGCCAACCAGACAAACTACACTGACCTTGATTGACCTTCAGTCTGACAGAGGTAAGTTATTGCCTCTGTCACAAGTTTGGAATTGAACCCTGCACTCCCACCCATAATAGCCTGTTCTCTATCACTGTGCTATACTTCCTAGACCAGAACTGCAGCTCGTCGTTCTGATGAGGTGAAGATGTTAGACTCTCTGAAAAAACTTGGAGAGTTTCTTTCCAAATCCATGCGGTGGGATTTGAACCATCACTCATCTGCTTGTTAGATCAACTCTACAACGCTGAGCTGTTCTGCTTGTGTCAAATCAGCAGCTGGTCTCTCATTGAAGGTGAAGATGTTCTACACTTTGAAGAAAATGACAGAGATAGTCAGTGGGATTTGAACCCTCAACGTTGTGAATGGAGGTCAGGCATCATTTCCCTGAACCCATCAGTCTGGCTTAGAGGAGCGGCTGGTGGTTCTGATGAGAGAAGATGTTCCACACTCTGAGAAATGTTTTAGATTCATGACTAAGATGAAAGTTGGGATTTGAACCATCAAGCTGGTGTTTAATGGTCAGGTGTGTTTGGACTGAATCCTATTGTCTGAACCAGACCTGCAGCTGGTGGTTCTGATGAGAGAAGATGTTCCACACTCTGAGAACAAATGATGATCTTCTGAACAAAGACTCTCAGTGGGATTTGAACCCTCAGGCTTCTGCCTGGAAGATCAAGTCACTAACACTGAGCTGTTCTGTCTGCATCACATCACTGCAGAAAAAGCAGCAATGATCATTTTAGAGTCCAGAAAAGCACATTTACTGATTCAGAGCTGAGAACCAAACTTCTACTGTCAAAAATACCAACAGAATCCAAACATGAAGTCTGTGACAGAGATGAAAATATTTGGGTCTAAAACAAACAAAAATACTCCAAGTTTCTACTTTCTAGAGTTTTTGGGGCTCACTACAAACTTGTGCAGGTTGGTGGATATTTTTACATCTTTTCTTTCCAAAGCTTCATATTTGGAACAAATAAGTCATAAAAAAGGATTTGGATAAATGATTCAAACATAGAAGCAGAAATAGAAGGTAATATTTGAGTAGGTCATAAAAAAACTTGAATTTTCAGCTTTTTAAAATAAGGAAATCTTTGGACTCATTTAGAAGTTCTAAAAAATGTCCTAAATTTAAGTTGTAAAGAAGAAAATTCCTACTAAATATTGTATTTCTGCCATTTGAAATGTCATATTTATTCATCAAAGTGAATCAAATGTTTGTGGATAGAAAGGAAATGGTTTGAAAACGTTGGTCTGCTTCACAAAGTGGAACGACCTTCTTTACCTGAACTCACCTGGCAAAGCAATGATCACAGGTGTTTGAGATTGATGTCAGTGGTTCAGAGAGACACAATATCATCCATGAGTTGACCTGAAAAATACTGGAGATGAATATGAACTAGTTTGGATTTGATCCTTTACAGAGATGGAGTAGAGCTCCTCCTGCTGTCAGAAATTGAAGTTGGTCTTTCCTCCCATGGTTCCACACAATGAATAATGTAAACATGAATAAACAGTCCAGGTGATCAAATCTTCTTCCTTCATAAAGTTCTTGAAGGTTCCAATCTGCTCCCAGAAACTAGTGATGTTGACACAGAAGCATCTCCACATGGTTACAATCAAATGTCCTTCCACTCTGGGGCCGCACCATATGAGGAAAACTATCAATATGTGATATTAGTGATCAATATTCTGATAACGATGTAACTTGCGGTTTATGAACAAATAACTAAACTACCAAAGACATTTCTATTTCATTGCAACATAGTAAACTTATATTCCAAATGACCCTCGTCGACATAAGAGACCAACATCTAAGATAAAAGGCTCCATCTGATTGGTCAACAACAGGAAGGCGCCCATCTGATTGGTCAAATGCAGAAATGGATTTATTTGATTCCTTAAATAATTCAAGGAGCCATTAGATCGTTTTAGCACATTTAAAGGAACCATTTATTGCTATTTTCACAGTCTTTTGTGATTCTGCATATTGCACAGCTTTGTGTTGTGATAACAATAAATGTGAGATATATTGTGCAGATGTATTCCACACAAATCTCACTACAATGAAATCAAAAAGCCAAAACATTCCATTTGATTGAGTTTAGCATTTTTGAAAACAGTTTTTTAGCCACTAGATGTCACTGTGGTCCAACCAGATCAAACCATTTAGAACAACAACAAAAAGATTCAACCTCCCAGTAGTTTCATTATCACCATCACTATTCACACACTTTCACATGATATTGTTGAAGAAATGTCAGGAAGCTGACAGACTTTTTGTTTTTGCTCTTCAATCACATTTATTTGCTGGTTTTGTTTCCACCTATACAGATGAAGTGACTGTTCAGTCAAACCGGACCGTGTAGTCCAGGAAAGTCTTCTGGACCTTTTTTACGACAAGCAAAGCCCTTCAATGGTAAAGAACTTCTCTGATAATTTAAAAAACAACTGATAGACAATTTACTAAGATCAAAGGATGGATTTGAACCCTCACTCTTCTGCTCACTCTGCCCCTGACTCTTCTTATCAGGCCAATAACACTGAGCTGTTCTGGCTGCAGTAGAGCTGCAGGTTGTCTAGATTATGAGAAGAACCAGACTGAAACCAGAACGTCTCTTGATTCCAAAGACAAAGATTTTTAAAGTGATGGAGGTTCTGTTCAATGGATACAACAGCTCCATGAAACTGACTCCTGATTGGACATTAACAGAGGGATCCAGCAGGGATGTCCTCTCAGCCCCCTCAGGTTATTAAAATCATATTCAAAATGTCCATATATATACATCAACTCTGGTCAACTCTGGGTCTGTCGTGGATTGAGGAATACAATCCCTGTGTTTGTGAGACGGTGGGTAAAATTGACCTATTTTTTGTGCCTTGTGCGTAATGTCACCCCCCCCCCCCCATGTTGATCGTATATAGTTTTACTCGATTTTGAGTGCTAACTTGCCGCTATCATAGACAGCACTAATGGTACTTTTTTTTTTTTACTGACTCAAGTAATTGAGCCGTTTTGTTACAAAGGTTTTGTCCGTTTTCGGGGAATTGTGGGACGTGACGTCACGATCTCGGTTTTGATTGGTCGTCTTAGTTCCGGTTCTCATTCTGGTGGTCTTGTCAGAGGTGTAAAGATGTTGGCAGATTCTTTAGTTCCTGGCGCCGATGTTATGATATTGAGTCACTGGCCATGTGAGTGATTGCTCAGTTTATTGTATTTTGTTGTGGGCTTTGTCCTGCATGTGGCGGGGGAGGAGTGTAGCCGATGTTGCTAACTCAGCTGTCGTTCTCCTGCGGTTGCTGAAGATTTGCCGGTATTGCATTTGAATTGAACCAGCCGCGGTAGAAACGCGTTCAAGCAGCCACTTTCATTGGAAACTCTATGCAAACGCACGACAACCCGAATTTCGCGCTTCCGCCTTCAGATCTCCCGTTTACGCGTCGCTATCACGTGTTTTTGAATCCGGTCGCGGGCTGCCTTCACCGGCTGAATGCGCGTTTCTGATACCGCTGCCTACACAGCCGGTGTGAATGCAGCAGTAGAACCCTTTTTGGTTTTTGACCACCGATGTTTTCACCGGAAAAATGTCGGTAGTTATACTGCACGGTTAAAAAATGGGAAGGAGGTAAACGACTGTTTTTCAAAGATTTTCCCAACTTTAGGCAACCTCCCGATAGTTATTTTCCTTTGAAGGGAGACTGTCGCTGCAGCTGCGCGCGCACTCAAGCTCGCTGTTGAGTTCCGCCGGAAGCGCTGCGCATAGCCGCGTCCCTAGTTGCGCATCCATAAAGGAACGTACGCACTCCGTTAGTTTATGCAATTCACTGTTCATTTAGTGAGGAGAAACGAAGCGTCCATTATATTGGTACATTTTCTTTAGTCAGATGATGGGATTTTTGTTGGCCAGCAGATGTCGCTGTTGTGGTTCTCTTGTTGTGAGCTTTGTTAAGAAGTTTTTTGATACATTTTTTTGAACATATGATGTTCTTCCAGCAGCTATGCTCTATTGTAAAGGACATGTTTGCTCTTTGTATGATTGCCATAACATTGTACCATTTTAAGTATGAGAAATTATGTGCTGCAGGAACCATGTTGATATAGACCAGACTTGGTGATGTCCAAAAATATGTGAGAGTAACGGAGCTTGATCTAAAAGAGTTTTTGACTGCAGGTAACAAATTGATATTACACAACATTTCATTTAAAGAATTGAGCTCTAATTGTAATTGATAGTGTTTTTTTCTCCTTAGTCTTGTTCACGTTGAGTAACTGAGCGTGTGTTTTGGGTAAAAAAAACGATTAAGTTAACCTTCTTCATGCGTTGATTTATGAATGTTTGTTGTCCCGGACTTCTTAGATATGTTGGTATTTGAAGAATATTATTTCATGAATCTGGTTTACACAATCATGTTTTTTTTGTGTGCCTGCTGTGACAGAAGCTGTAAAGGTTGTTGACAGCTTTGGGACTGAGTTGGATGATGATGTATTTCAGGATGTAGTTAAGGATCCTTCTGTCGGAGTGATAACCATCCAATATGCCACTGGTTTGTGTGAATTATACTTTCTATTTTTTTGTAAGAGAACTTGTTTGATGTCTTCTTTCATTCTAATTTTCTTCTGTCAATGTTTAGATCCTGTTCCTATGGTACAATCTTCTGACCAATCTGAACCATCCTCCCTTGATTCATCTGATTCTCAAGACACCGTCATCCTTTCAGAGAGTCCATCCAGTAAACGGCTAAGGCTGGACTCAGAGGCCAAGCACGTAAGAATTATTCTAATCAAATAATTATTTTTAAGGATATGAACCCCTAAAATAAATGTTGCCTATCGAGTTTAGTCTATTGTCTTATTCTTGTTAATTTGATTCATTTTTAATATGCTTAAGTTCTTTTCTCTGTGTTTTTAGTTGGTGGAATCCATCCTTACCCAAAAACCTGGTGGAGAACGCATCATAAATGAATCTAATGGAAGCAAGTCTTTATCAGATGAAACCAGAAGAAAAATGGTTAACATACTGGCTGCTGACATGACAGAGAAGAATGGGTAATTTATCATTATGGCTTAGTAGACTCAGTGTATCATTACCATGTCATTCTCATCTTTAACAAAGCAGGAAGCAGAGCTTACATTACATACACTAAGAATTAGTTATTTTTTTGTATTGCAGGACATCACCACCAAGACAGGTGAAAGAAATGTCTGCCAGGGGAATTGTGAGCTTCTTTCCCTCTCTGAGTGATCCTTTCTCCAGGGCCGGTTATGTAAGTCAGTGTTTTTCAACCAGTGTGCCGTGGGAAATTGCCCTCAACTGAAACATTTATGATCTCCAGGATTTCACCTCTTTGTTCATCCAAACAAGCCCTAAAAAAACACTAAGAAATAAGGAATATGACGGATCATAAAATACTTTTTTCTTTGTGTTTATTTGATTCTATTAAAGACATTTTGATTAAAATGACGGTACCGATTTAGCTGCAGCTTAATCTCCGTTTTAGCAAAAGTCACGCCCCTTTAACTGTCTCCACCAATTATTCTTGGATTCTTAATCACGTGTCATCAGTCTGACCAATCAGAAGTGGTTAAAGTCTTCACTTCCTTGTTGTGCATTCTGCTGATAAAGTCGCTCAGTTTCAAATAAAATACCAGCTAAAGCTCGTCTTTAGCGGTGTAGCTTTCCACAGAATCCGGTGTCAGATTGTGGAACAAGTGATCAAAACAATAAAGCTCAGAGACCGGGTCGTTCTGCATTCGGCGGATTATTGAACTACATCTCCCATGATGCATTGGGTTAAAAGTAACCCAACTCGTCTCTCCTCTTAACGTCTTGAAACCACAACGAACACAAATCAAACAGTTTTTAAATCTTTTAACTTAACTTTTATTACATCTTTTAGAGAAAAAAACAGCTGCAGCTTCCAGCGTTTTCTGCCACAATTATAAAAAAAAGAATGTGAGATTGTGAAGGAACTGTTCAAAACAGACTGAGTTTCTCCCGTTTTTTTTTTTGTTTTTTATTTTTTTGAATGCTGGTGTGCCGCGAGATTTTTGTCAAGGTTTAAGTGTGCCGCGGCTCAAAAAAGGTTGAAAAACACTGATGTAAGTCACACCAAAAATGATTACATTAAATGTTTATTAAGACATTTGACCAATAAAAAGTTTTGAAAGGTACTTTTTACAAATTAAATAGATAAAAAAGTAACACGTGCTTTGCATACCAAGTTGATTCAAATTGTGAATGTGGAACTACAAATGAGATGTTCACTGTCTTATCAGGATCATTACTATGATGGAGAGAGTGGCACAGGCTACTTGGCATGGAGGATTAAAACTATTCAGCGATCTGCTGCAAGAGACAGGCGATCATCATTTGGAGGTAACACTACTATTCTGAAAGAGTTTGAAAACTTTGGAATGAATTTTCATTACATATAATTTGCTTGCATGTTTGGCTATCAAAATATGTCCTGTGTTGTAAAGAATCATCTGGAGGAGCATCTTCTGATGATCAGCTTGGAGGACCAGCTGCCAGGCGAGAACCCCAGTTAGTTCCAGAAACTGTGCTGAGTGATGATGAGTGTAAGGAGGCCATCGCATTGATTAAACATTCAGCGGATGAAGATGTGATCAAGAGGAAGAGGAAGCTGACATTTGACTTCCGCCGCAACATGGTCCTTGACCCGCAGCAGTCAAGCAATGTTCTGACAGTCTGTCCACGTTTTAAAGACATCAAAGGCTTGGTAAATAAATGAACCTATTCTTGAACACAGTTTATCATTTCAGAAGGTTTAAAGAATCAGCAGTGAAATTTAAGTTTCTCTTCAATGTAGGTGGAACAAGATTTTGCTCTGATGTTTGGGGAGGAAATCTCAGGCAAGTTTCTGGAAAAATGGACAACTGCATTCAAGCAGAAAGTCATCCAACAATGCAGGAAGCTGCAAACCACCAGTGAGTTGGAAGATCTCCTCCTGGCAGCTGATGACCCTGACAGTGGAGCCGAAGTGGATGACAGCATTGGTAAGAGTTGTACGCAGTTGACACTCTACTCATTTTCTGTAAATTAAAATAAACTTGACAGTTTAAACTACATTCTTTTCTTTTACTTTGTCCTATTACTGTGTGACATGTTGGCAATAGTTAAAGGGTTAAATGAAAATATTCTATAGCATGTCTGACTTTTGCTGATGCTCCATTTGAATTAAATGTTTGTGTATTTACAGGGTGGGACAGTGACCTCTCATCGATTCTGCTGCTGTTGCACCTTATTCCTCCTTCTGCCCAAGGTCGGAAAAGACCAGGAAAAGTGTCTGCTTCCCAAGCAGAAAAGCATTTGGTGGTCTTCAAGAAGGTGTGTTTTTATTCTCAGCATTGCGCCTGGTGCTGTCATGTTGGGGATACATGTGCAGATACCATGATTAGCACCAGAAAGTTTTCTTCTGCCCAGTTACATTATGTCCCAGCTCTAAATGTCATTTTTTGGAATGAAATATAACTGCGGTGTCATTGTAAAAGCCTCAATGTGTTTTTCATGTCATTTCAGACAGGAACCAACATTCAAGAACATCTTGATTCCATCACGACAAGCACTCCACCCCATCTCCTGGCTGTAGGACCAAGTGGGAAAGAAATCCATCAGTTCTTTATCATCCTTGACAAAAATGCCATCGCTTGCAGGTCGGCTTCCTCACTCGGTGCCTCTGATGAACTATTCAAGGCACGAAATACAATCCAATGCTACACAACATGTTCACATTCATCCAGACAACTGTGTACAACATAGATGTTGGGAAAGTGAAGGAGAGCCCCCGTGTTGCAGAAGTTCAGGCCAGGCTGCTTCATTAGCACTTGAACTTGTCTGTTTGAGATGAGGTGTTCTGTTTGTCACTCTGAGTTTGTCACTCTGAGTTAACTTGTTCAAAGGTCGTTTCAAGGTCCAACCCCATCCAGAAAAGGTTGTAAAACTATTTTACATAAATGATCTTTTTTATTCCAAACCTTTTGATGTTCAGATGAAGTACGGTACAAGTGATACGGGCTTATATATTGTTCCCTATGGTCATTTCGTGGAGACTTAAGGTCATTGTTCTAAAGAGCTGATGTTGCTAAGCTGATAAGTTAACCTGATTTCAGTGGATTTGTTTAGCATGTACCTCTGAAACTATCTACCTCCTAATTTTTGTTTTGCTATTTACCTGGGGTTCTGTTATGGATGAAAATTTGTAGTTACACAACCCCACTGTTACTGTGTTTGTTAAAAATGTGAACAATGTTGTGAACTGGGATACCTGGCACGGCAGGCAAATCTCATTTGGCAACTTTTCACTTTTTTTGCGTCACTATTTCTATTTTCCGTTGTTTGTACGGCTAACGAGGCAAAGTAAATGCTACATGTTGCTTTAAAGAGTGATGTAGAATAAAGCATTGAAAAACATGTTTTTGGTTCTTTCCTTTCCAATTATGTACTTCAGCAATGTTTTAATAAAACGTTATTTAACAATTGGAAAGTGTAAATAATAAACTGAAACTTAGTTTTAACTTTTAAGACCAGCTTTAATCGGAGTTTGTTTACTCAGCTAAAGAGTAAATTATTACCTCCTATTGAGAGTAAAGGTAACACCTTTCAGAGCCAATTGAAAGTGTAGTGTTGCCTCCAATAACTCAGTGCAGTGTTGAGTATTATTAGAATCAGAGTCAATTTCACACCTCAAAAGAGTAATTTATCAACTCTGCAAATAGTTATATTTACTCTATACAGAGTCAAATGATCCAAAGAGTTACATTTATTAACACTGCAGTGTCAGCCAGAGTTCATTTTTTACTCAATTTGGAGTTAAATTTACTCCAGAATTTTAACACTTTAGAAAGAGTTGGTTTAACACCAAATCTGATAAGGACCAAATCCACTCGGAAACGGTGTTAAATGTAACTCTTTGAGTTGATTTAACAGTCAAATTTGCTGTCCTGTTTCCACTAAAAGACTGGGATTCACCAGAAATCAACCGTATTCCAGTTCAGACTTCACTGACATGTCTTGGTAGAATTATTCATAGAAATGACAAAAATCACAGTGATGTTCATTTCAAGCCCATAAGTGAACAAATGATCCAAAGATATAACATGTGGTTGATGAGAGATGTCCTCTGAACGGTAGAATTCTGTTCTCTGAAGCTGAGAGGAAACTATTTCTCATCTGTTTGTGGACTGCAGACATACAAATCTGTTCTGGATGGAAGTGAAACTCTATTTTAAATAGAACTAAACCTTTTTGGATACAGAAATGATTCTGGGTTACCTTCATGTCTGTCCACTTGAAAGGGGAAAACATCCACAGAGTTTTCCAGCAGGATTCACTCACCATCCAGACTCTCTCCTCTGTTTGTTCTGTTGATTCTATTCCTGAGAGGTTTCAACAGTAATGCTGAGGTGCTGCTAATGTATGTATGGATGGAGAAAAACCTGAACAAGACACAGTATTTGATCAATTTACCGCAGCAAATATGGAACAATAATCAACAGTTACATTCATGACTCCATAATTCATTCAATTTACACAATTCATTTGTTCCAAAGTGAACTTCATAATTCATTGAAAATACAGCAATACATAGATTTCATGAACAGCAGTGCTCCTAGAAATGACATTCAATGATAGACTAAACTCACGTCTGCGCAGACGTGGCAGCTGAGGCGGGAGCGCGCAGCCGGCGCTGAACGCCCAGCGCATCCCAATAATAACTCTTCCATATTCATAAAGCCAAATGGTTGAACTCCAAACCTAAATTCCAGCATTTTAGAGTGAAATCAATCAGTACTGAACCATTATCAAACATCTGCAAAACCAAAAGGAAATTAAAACTAATTTGATTTTTTTTTTTATTTTAAAATGTATTAAACCCCAAAGGTTTTTGAATGTATGTTTCCTTTTCTCTTATGTTGTTTATGGATGTGTATTTATATATATATATATATATATATATATATATATATATTTAATTTTGTTTTAATTTTTAATATTTTTCTGCAATATGTACACTTTTCAATTCCCCCTGAGACATTCATATTGTTGTTGTATTATGTTGTTAGTCAATAAAGTTTTAATAAAAAATCATTTTCCATCGGCGGACGGGAATCAAACCTGCAGGAGGCACAGCAGCTGCAGTTACCGGTGACTGCCACGAGAGGGCGCCAAACAGCTGCATATTCCAAGCTGCTGCCTGGAACAAACGTCAACACTTTCCATTCAACGACCGACAAGAAGAGCATTTCAAATCTATCCAAATACCTTCTGGACTGAGAGACTCTGGTGGTTGAGAAGTAATTTAGAGAAGTGTTTTTGTTTTTTCTACTTTTTTATTGAGGTTTTAAAATGAACTGTCCTCCATTAACTTCAGTCAGAGAATGAGATTCATTTGATATTTTATTAATTACAGAAATATTTATTCCACAAAATTCCACAAACCTCTGAAAGCCCAGATTCTCTCTAACGGTATGAAATGATGTTTGTCTCCAAATCCAAAGGACTCTGCAGTGAGAGACATCAGCCGCTAGAGGGCGCTGTCACCTGTTTACCTGGAGTTTCAATCTCCTTCAGGATGATGCAGAATCTCATGAATGGAAACGGAGAAGCGAAGCTTTCCAGGCTTCAAACTCTGAGTTTGTCAGTCCACCATGTCCTCAGGAATGTGAAATTCATCCCAAGGATGAGGGATTTGAGGAAAACCTGTCGGTGTTTCCACCATCTGCAGCCACAGGAGGCTCACGTGTGCTGACGTCATTTCTGACTGATAAACAGAAATGTTCCTCCACATCATTTTCCATCGGTGGACGGGAATCGAACCTGCAGGAGGCACAGCAGCTGCAGAACCGCTCCGTTAGATTACACATGTGGAGACCTCCAGCCGTGGAACCAGCAACCCAGCTGCAGCTGGACGCTGTTACGGGAACTCCACCAGGGTTCCACCTCCAACCGGACCAGGGGGTGACAGGGAAGGCTGGTTACCATGGCAACAGGACAGGAAACTGCTTCATTCTGGTTCAGTGAGATAGAAGGAAATGTTTCAGAATCTTTTAGAATTGACTTCAAAGCAGCTCTGCTTGTGTACAAGTCTCTCCATGGCCACGCCCCAAAGTACATCTCTGACATGTTAGTGCCATATGAACCATCTGGTACTCTGAGGACCTCAGGGTCCGGCCTCCTGTTGATTCCCAGAGTCAGAACTAAACAAGGGGAATCAGCGTTTCAATATTCTGCAGCTAAAATCTGGAACAGCCTCCCTGAAGCCGTAAGACAGGCCTCTTCTGTGTTCATGTTCAAATCTAGACTGAAAACATTTCTGTTTAGTCGTGTTTATGACTGAAAGGTCCTATCTGCACTTTTCTGTCCTTTCCTTCCTTTATTTTTAAACCAATTTTCTAATTTTATCTTTTCTTTTAAAGTAAATTTTACGTTGATTATTTCTATGATGTGATTTTAATGCATGTTTCTGTTTTGTGAAGCACCTTGAATTACTTTGTGTACGAATTGTGCTATACAAATAAACTTGCCTTTTACATCCACTGATTACTACAGGAATCCTCCACCAGGGGGCGCACCACTCCAACAAAGGATGTTTCTTTGTCTGATAGACGGACAGGTGCTGGAACTTCCTGTGTGACCCCCCCTCAGTGATGCTGTGAGCGTTTCTGTTGGGTGTAAACAGACCAACCAAAGACAGAGAGGTTCTCACCTGTGTGGATGTCCTTGAAGCTGTGAAAGGAGGAGCAGAAACCGCCGTTAGGAGACTCCTCCCACATTTCCATGTCATGCAGACCTGCTGCCTCTCCTACCTCTCCTCCTCGTTCTCCAGAAGCCCCCCATAGGTGGCGATCTCCAGGTCCAGGCCCAGCTTGATGTTCAGCAGCTCCTGATGCTCATGGACCTGCAGGGTCAGACTGTCCCTCTTCTTCTTCAGTTCCTCTTCCAGTCCAGTGATTTCTGCGTCGTCCCTCCTTCCTGCTTTCAGTCTGTACTGAGCAGATTTACAGAATCAAGAATCATGAGGAGAAAAAAGGAGCTTGTTTGTTCTGATTTGGTTTAACTATTTCTGGAACTAGATGTTCAAAACATATTTAAACAAAACAAGTGTTATGTGGATGTTTAGACAGCCTTAGGAGGGGTGGAGGGGGTGGTTATTATGTGCATTTATGTCTGTGTGTGTGTGTTGGGGGGGGGTTAATGAAATCAGGTAGTTGCCCCTCTGGGTATAAATGTTTTATTTCTACAAGTTAACAAAGAACTTTTCCAAACATAAAAAAAAACATTTCTAAACATTTCTCTAAAGAAAAGGTGATTGAATGAATGTAGAATTTCATTAAATTTTAATATTTAAAAAATAAAAGACGTTCATTTTAAAATAATTAGTGATGTTTACCATCCAAGGAACTTTTCAGACTTCTTTTTTGGTTTGAAGAGAATGACTGCAGTTTTAGTTTAATGACATTGAGACTGTGGATCATTGATTCTTTAACTGTGGATAAAAACATTCTGGGAAGAGTTCTGCTTTTGGTATTCTTCCTAAATTTCAATGTCAGTTCATTTAGAAATGAAAAAATGTTTCATTCAGGGTGGTATCATCTAATAGAGCAGAAAATATTGTTATTAATGTCCTGATATTACAAGGCAGAAAAACAGGAATGTTCTGGACTTCTGCATCTGTCTGACACAGCTCTGTCACCAGCTTGTTGTCGGGAAGATTTCTATTTCCTGAAGAAATCCAAACCAGTAAAATGGTGGAGAAAGTGGTCTCCACCCTCCTGGAAGAGAAGCTGCAGAACCCGTGCTGTGATCCTAGAACCTCCAACAGACTCCCAGCTGATGAAACGGCCTCTTTAGCAGAGAGCAGAACGTTGATCTGATCTGTTGGAACCCACTCCATCCTGAAGCTGCACTGCTGAGTTCCTGTCCACCAGGGGGCAGCACTCCTTCATTCCAGCTGCAGGAACAATCTGCTGCAGTTCAAACACGCCCTGTTACTGAAGAAAAAGTGCGTTCTTCAGGAATGTGGTTCTGAGAAACACCTGAAGATCCTGATCCTTGGAGGGAAACAGAGATTTGGAGCTTTGGAGAGATCAGTGGGATTCTTTTTCTGGACTTTTTCTAAACTTCCTGCAGTGATCAAAGTGTCAAACTAAAGTGTTTTTCTGCTCCTCACATCTTTCTCTCTGTTGGAATCTGTCCGAGTTTTTCCTGGAAGCTCTGACAGATCTGGAAGATCCACATTCTTTCACTTTGATGTTTTCTTTGGGGTCAAATCTCTGCCTCCAACGGCTGTTCTGACTGATGATCAGAAGGAGCTGTTTCCAGGAAATAGTCAGGCCCCTCCCTTCAGCTCCATCAGGAGTTTCTGCTTCAGTGTCAGTAGATGACAGATGAGGGGGGGTCATGCACGTCTGGAAGGAGGAGAACAGGAAGCAGAAGGTCACATGACCTTCACTTACATCAACCATCTGTCAGTCTGACAGCTTGAAGCTCCGCCCCTCCTCCCAGTGACTATCAGGTTTCTGGTTGAGGCTGCTCCACCTGCTGCCCCGCCCACCTGTGCTGCCCCGCCTCCATCCAGGTGGACTCTTCCTGGTTGTGAGTCAGTGATCAGTGCTGCAGCTGCGTTGACACGGTGAGGGAGACTCTTCTTCCTCTTCATCTCTTTGCAGAAACTGAAGTGAGTTTGTTTCTGGAACTTTGTCTTCACTAACTTGACTGTTTGTTTCTGAATGTTTGGAGAAGATCTTCTTCTTTCTCTGCAAACTCTCCTCCCTCTGCTGTTTCCAAAGCTTCATCATTGTTGGATCAACAACATGGAGGACTCTTCTTCATCACCTCAACAACAATCAGCTGATGCTTGTTGGCTTTTTTCATTTCTGACTCCAAACCTTCCTGTTCTCCTCCATCCAGTCTGTGGGAGAACTCCTTCCTAAAGTAATAGATTACAGTTCCAGGTAACTGTGTGCTGGAACAGAGTCCTATTTCCTCCTTCCATGTTCAGGAACTCTGGGATTCCATCAGACCAACAACCTAGAATAGAAATGTTTGGAGCAGAGAGACCATGAGGCCTTAGTGGATGAAAACAAAGATTTTTCTGCTTTTCTTCAACTATCAATTCTATTTTTCAGATCATCTTCAATGATTTAGCTGTTAGTCTTCATAGACTCTAAACTTTAGTTGTTGTCTTCCTCATGGTGTGTTTTGTGTGTTTTTGGACAGAGTTGTGTGTCTAGTTTTTCTAGTTCAGTCATTTGAACTTTAGGACAGAGAATTGGAGCCACCATCAAAATAACAAAGAAACACATTTATCAGAATAAAGTCGTACAATTCTGACTTTTTTCTCATAATTCTACAACTTTCTTTGTGTAGAATGACCACTTTGTCTCCTAAATGTCCAACTTCCTTCTTGTAAATGTGTAGTTTTCTTCTTAAGGCGGTCCTAGTTCTCCGTGGTAGAACCTGCTTTAATGAAACCGTTTGTTCCTGAGGCTCACAGGCCTGTAGTTCTCTGTTTGGACTTTTTTCTCATGGTGTTTCAGTCTGGAAAAGTCTGTTCTGAGAGGCTTTTTTGACTGAATGGAAATGTTGCTGCTGCAGCTCCATGTCTCCACCTGCTGGAGGGAGAGCAGAAGTGCAGCAGCTGATGGCAGCTTCCTCTGATGAGGAGGGTTTCCTCTGCAGGTGAAGGTGTGTGTGAGCTGATGTGGATCCAGTGAATCCAGCAGCATGGATCAGTGGGAGGAGCCACAGGAGGGAGCCCCTCCCTCTAAAAGCAGAGATGGTAACCATGACAACCAGAGCAAAGCTCAGAGGTGAGATGAACATCTCCAACTGTCCATGATCTTCTCCATGTCAGAGCTCAGGACTCACACCAGCAACCTGCATTCTCCACAGGAACCAACCTGGACCTGGATCTGGATTTGGACCTGAACTTGGATCTGGATCCAGCAGTGTTTCCTTCAGGAGTGAGAGATCAAAGCATCTTAATCCAGACTTCAAGGACATCCATTCAGGACTGGAACAGTGAGTGTTTGTCAGAGTTAAAGGATTCTGGATTCTAGTTCAGATGATCTGTAGTTTTCAGATGAAGGTCTTGAGGTCTGGTTCAGTTCTGGATCTCTCTGATCAAGTAGAAAGCGTCACGCGCTGAACTGATGAAAGTTCCACCTGCTTTACTCCAACAGAAACTCTCATCACTGATAGTTCCAGGTTGAACTTCTGCCACAATTTCACTTCAAATCTCATGTTAAACTACTTTATTTTTAGGTTTTTGAATCCAAAATATGAACATTTCATGACTTTTCCAAAAACATTTCAGGAGATTTCTTTGTTCACAAACTTTTCAAGGATCTAGAAATTACATTTTCAGAACTTTTCCAGGTTTTCATGACCGTATGAACCCTGTTTAAAGCTGAACTTCACATTCATATTTTATACAGTGGCATGAGAAAGTTTGGGCCCCCTGATTATTTTCCAGATTTTTCTTCATCAATCATTGGTTGTTCTCATCATCAATTTCAGTTCAATCTATCATCTAGCAGATGAACACAGTGATATTTGAGAAGTGAAATTAAGTTTAATGGATTTAAAGAAACTGTACAATAATTACTTCAACATAAATAAGCAGGTGCTTAAATGTGCCCCCCCCCCCAACAGAAACATACCATCAATATTTAGTAGATCCTCCTTTACAGAAATGACAGCCTCCAATCTCTTCCTATAGCTTCCATTAAGGGCCTGGATTCTGGTTGAAGGTATGTTGGACCTTTCCTCTTTGAAAACATCTCCAGTTCAGTCAGATCTGATGTCTCCCCAGCATGGACAGCCACTTTAAATCACCACAGATGTTCAATCATATTCAGGTCTGGGGCTGAGATGGTCATTCCAGAACATTGTTCTTGTTCCTCTGCATGAAGTTCTTTGTAGAATCAGAGCAGTGTTTATGGTCATTGTCTAGTTGAAGGATCTTCAACTTTGTCACTGATTCTTGAACATTGGTTGGAAGAATCTGCTGATACTGACTGGAATCCATGACCAGATTTCCAGAACCTTCACTGGCCACACAGCCCCAAAGCATGATGGGACCACCACCAAATGTGAGTGTGGGTAGGAAGTGTTTGTCTTAGAATACTGTGTTCTTTGTTGGCCCCTTGTTATGTTCAAATAACTCATTTTTAGTTCCATCAGTCCACAGCACCTTATTCCAGAATGAAGCTGGCTTATCCAGATGTGCTTCAGCAAACCTCAGGTCTCTCTGTTGGTGGCATGAGAGCAGAAAAGGCTTCTTCCACATGACTCTTCCATCCAACATCTGAATGGTTGAAGGATGCATAGTGACTCCATCTGCAGTCAGATCAAATTGTAGGTCACTGGAGCTGCTCTGTGGGTTGACTTGGATTGTTCTCACCATCCTTTATCCTCTGAGATGTTTCCGGGTCGGCCACTCCAGCCTTTGCTTGAACTGTGCCTGTGGTCTTCCATGTTCTCACTTTAGTCCTCACAGTGGACATCTGTTAGCAAGCTTTTTGGATCCTTCACCTAAACTATGATGTTGAACAATCTTTGTTTTCAGCTCGTCTGACAGCTGTTTGGAGGTTCCCATGTTGACATTCTTCAGAAAAACTGGCTCTTGGTCTCCTTAAATCCCTCTTCTCATGATTGGCTTCACATGTGTATAGAGGTCAAGGGTCAATGAGCTCATAAAACAAATTTGTGTTCCAATAATTATTGCTAAATCTAGTCAAATCAATAAAAACGGGGGGGGGGGGGGGTAAATGTATGCACCTGCCTATTTTTTGTTGAAGTAATTATTGCACAGTTTCTTTAAATCCAATCAACTTCATTTCACTTCTCAAATATCACTGTGTTCATCTGCAAGATGATAGATTGAACTGAAATTGATGATCAGAACAACCAATGATTGATGAAGAAACATCTGGAAAATTATCAGTGGGGGCAAACTTTCTCATACCACTATTATTGACAGATATGTCTAAAGATTTCCATTGCAGTCTAATCAATCTGTTACTTAGAATTTCATTCTCCAACAGTCTCAGTTCAACATTGATGTTCTACTGATCAACATTGTTCTCTGAATACAAAGAGTTGATCCACGAGGAGAAAAACTGAGGCTGAAAATGAATGAGTCAATCTGAAGAATGACTTGATGGAAATTGGACCAAACCAGCAGAATCCTGCTGATCTGAAAGTCTGTCCTTCAAAATAAAGGTCCTGGAAATGTCCCCTACTGTGGTTCCTGCTTCTTTCTCATTCCAATCTCTAATCAGACAGTGACTAAGTCATTGGAGATTTCACTTTGTTGAACTTCATTTCCAGCCTGATGGAATTCAGAGTTTGATGACATGTAGAAATGTCTCCTATCTGAAAGATTTAGGGTTCAGCCTGATGCCTCTGAAAACAATCCTGTTTTTCAGAATAAGACAGTGTCATCTATAAACTAATGTGACATTTAAGATTAGTGTTTTATCCACAAACAAAGACATGATTCCAGTGACAATCCCTGCATGCAGTGTCACACAGTTGTCAGAAGGGGGCAATAGAACAGACTGTCTCACTGCAGATCAGTCTGTTCATGATCTGAGTTCAATAGTTCAACATGAAGAGAAACTGATGAACAGAAGAGATGAGTTTCTAATAAAAAAAATGTGTTTGTCCATCAGGATTCGACAGAGAGCTGGATCTGGACCTGGATCCAGCAGTGTTTCCTACAGGAGTGACAAATCAAAGGGTTATCCTCCAGACTTCAAGGACATCCATTCAGGACTGGAACAGTGAGTGTTTGTCAGAGTTAAAGGAGGCTGGATTCTAGTTCAGATGATCTGTAGTTTTCAGATGAAGGACTTGAGGTCTGGTTCAGTTCTGGATCTCTCTGATCAGACTCACTTGGAGCATCATGTGTGTGATGAGATCTTTTCAGTTGAGTCTTCTGAGAGTCTCTGAGAGACATCAGAGATGTTGGAGAAGAAAACATGTTGACTGCTGACTCTGACTGACAGCTCCAGTCTGATTCCAACCAAATCAGGAGAAAAGTTCCAGTTTTCTCTGGTTTGCTAGATTTTCTTGGTGGAAATGTCTGACTTTGGTTTCATAGTTTGGCTGATTTCTCCAAGTCTGACAATTCCACTGGTTTCTGTTTCTGGAGAAGATTCAGATGAACATGTTCTCCTCAGTCCAGAAATGCTTGAAGAATCTTTTCAGTTTTTTCTCTTTTTCTCTGTAGAAAAACATCCTCATAAATGTAGCTGCTGTGCTCCAACAGCTAAACCGTGTTGATCTCCATGAATTAGATCAAGTGTTCAGATGTTTCAGACTAAATCTAACCTTTCTGGATCTAGATCTAGTCTGCTTTGGAAAAACCTTATTCTGATGATGAACTGAACAAAGTCAGAACAGAAACAACATTTCTGGAAGTAAAATATAGTATAGAATTTGTCTTTCTTTACACAAAAAATTACTAGAGAAAAACTTCAATGTTAAATAGATAACAGATTTCTATAAAGTAATGCTGATGAAACAAAAACATCAAATGAAATGTTTGTATAGTTATTCACTCCTTCAGGTCAGTATTTAGTAGATGCACCGTTGGCTGCTCTCTGGAGTTTTGCTCCATTCGTTTTTGTAAAACTGCTCAGGTTCTGTCAGGTTGGGTGGATACTGAACATGAACAGCCTTTTTCAAGTCCAGCCACAGATTCTCTATGGATTTAGGTCTGGGCTTTGACTCTGCTGCTCCAGAACATTGACCTGGTTCTTTTAAACCCTTCCTGTTAGCTTTTGCAGTTTGCTTTGGATCATTGTCTAGCTGAATAGAAATCTCCTCTCAAGCCGTAGTTCTCCTGCAGACTGAAAAAGCTTGTCCTCCAAGGATTCAGTGTGTTTTGTAGCATTCATTCTGCCCTCTATCTTTACAAGCCTTGCAGGGCCTGCTGCTGAGAAACATCCCCACATTATGTTGCTGCCACCACCATGCTTCACACTGGGGATGGTGTAATTATGATGATGTACAGTCTTTGGTTTCCACCAAACATATAGTCTAGTCTGTTGGTCAAAAAGCTCAATGTTGGTCTCATCAGACCAGAGAATCTTCTTCCATTTGATCATGGAGTCTTCCACATGTCTTTTGGTGAACTCTAGTTCAGCTCTAATCTGTATTTTCTTCATCAGTGGTTCTCATTGCCACTCTCCCATATAGCTTTTACCACTGAAGAACCAGGAAGTAGTTTCTCCATGACAGTCTCTCTCGTCTCAGCTGAAGCTTGTAACTCCTTCACAGTAGTTGTAGGAGGCGGCTTCTCTCACAAGTCTCCTTGAACTGTCACTCATTTTATAAGGGCGGCCTGATCTGAAGATCCAGATTCACACATGTGTCATATTCCCTCCATTTCTTGATGACTGATTTCACTGAAGTCTGGGGGATGTTCAATGCTTGGACATTTTTGTATCCATTCCCTGACTTGTACCTTTCAGCAACCCTTTCTCTGAGTTGCTTGGAGTGTTCCTCTGTCTTCATGGTAGCCAGAAATACTACTCCACCAGTACCTGGACCCTTCATAGACTGGTGTTTTATAACTCAGTCACTCGGGACACACCCACACCACTCAGGTGATCTTCATTTCAAAAATTGTGAGACTATTGGACCTCACCTCTGGCTCATCGGCCCCCCAGCCGTCAACCACACTTGAACAGAATTCTTTACTAAAATCCATCCTGAATCTTGTAATCCGTCAGTGGATGTATCTTCATTATATGAAGTAGGTGGGTGTATTGGAAAGAGTCTGGCAATATGACACCTATCCTAATATTATACCAGAACACTTTTTTTCCCTTTTTAAATATGACTCAGAAAAAACTCTACCTGAATATCAATACGTCTTCCACTGCAATAAAATGGTCAAATTCAGTTTATTTAGTGATCACAATGTTAAGCACTGCAACTGTATCTCATCTAGAAGTTTCTTTTACTGAAGCAAATTCATGGTGCTTTTATTTTGGTAACTTGCAGTATAGAAAGGGACCAGTCACCATTGTCTGATTTCCACAACAAAACATTTTTAGTATAAGAAAATAATTAAATGAATGTTTCTTATCCAATACTGTTCCAAAAGTCCACTGAAAATAATGATTTTTTTTGGCCTTGTAAATATTATTTCAGTTATCTATGTAAATACTACAATAATATACAATAATACTACTAAATATTTAGTTAAAAAAGCTTGTTTTCATGCAGTGCACTACTTGGTAAATTTTTGTAATTATAAATCCTCTGGTTTGTATGTAAATTTCATCCTTAAATCCAAGTAATATTTACTAAACCAGTTAATTAGTTGATATTTCCAAGTAAATGTAAATGAATAACATCAGTAATTCTGTTCTGGGAGCACAACGTCTAAGCCCCGTCCCTTTGAGCGGTCTCTCGTCAGACAGAGACAGACAGGTGCCATTGCTCCACATTTCAAATGTTGGTGGATTTTGTTGACTGCAACGTGGATCACAAAGGTAAGTTTGAAGAGAAACAAAAAAACTTTCTACGTTCCTGTTGGCTCACCTGATTCAGTTAGTCCTCACTTAAAGCAGCTGCGCTAGCAAATGGTGTATTACTAGCTAGCTAAGTTAACGGCCTAGCTAACTTTGCTTTATCACTGAATGTCCGTTTAGCCTGGAAATGCGCCATTTTACTTGAAGGCGTGTTTTTACCAAAGCAACCTGTGGTGAAGTTCATGCTGGAAGGAGTGAATTTCATGATACACGTTTTAGAAAGAATAATAAAGTTGTGCTGCCCGTCATGTTGTCTGCCCTCCCCCACCGTTTTAGCTTGATACTGACCCAATAAAATGACCGAAGTGTGATTTGAAATTATTCCGTTTTTGCTCGACTCCCATTAAATGTATTTAGCAGTTTCTGTCTACAGGACTCAGTTTACTCAAGTTTCCACGTCGACCTGTTTCAGTGCGACACAGAGCTACATGGTGACCCCAAACATCTGCGGACTGTGAAGGCGGGGGTCAGCGGCGCTCAAGTAACTTCCGGGTTTTGATCATGGCCCCATAGTAATAATATGTATGTTAAGAGAGTCTTTGCTGCTTGGAATATTTCTGTTTTCCTTTAGACTTGAACAGGAAGTCAGAACCGAAGGAGCATCAGACCTTGAACGCCCATAAGCAACTACTTTGACAACTACAGGACACCTGACCATACAGGTAATAGTACAAAAAACTGTTCATTTGTAATATGTACATAAAATAAAGAAATATCAATCTACATCCTTGAGTTAATAACATGATCAAAGAGTATGAGGTATCTATGATCGTCATGACCATATTTCAATGATTGACTGGCCTTGTAATATGGTTTATACTTGTGTAATATGGTTTATACTTGTGTAGTATGGTTTACACTTGTGTAGTATGGTTTACACTCGTGTAGTATGGTTTACACTCGTGTAGTATGTTTACACTCGTGTGATATGGTTTACACTTGTGTGGTATGGTTTATACTTGAGTAATATGGTTTATACTTGAGTAATATGGTTTATACTTGGGTAATATGGTTTACACTTGTCATATTTTATTGAAGGTCAAATATTCTTTACATTTGTGATTTTTAAAGGAGAAAATAGGTGCATATTTTTTATATTAGACTTTTAACTGATTTCTTATATGCATTTTATTCTCTTACCCTTTTTTAATTATCTTTAGCTGTTGATGAATTATTACTGTTATTTTAGGAGCATAATTGTATTTTAGTTATACATATTTTGACTGATTTGATCCTCAGTTGTTGTTTTTTTTTTTTTTTATCTCCAGTGTTTTCCCCCCATGGGGACCTTTAACACAGAATAGTTCTGGTCTACCATCACAGTTGCCGTCCCATTGACAGCTCCTGCCTGGTGACTGGGGGGCTCTGCACCACTGTGCCCCCAGGCCAGGGTTGTGGGTGTTGACCTCTCTTGGCGTGCATGGTCCCCAAACATGTCTTTGTCTCAGGGTCAACCCCTGTCAACAATGCTGTTGAAATAAAAAATTGCCATATGAATGTTGTTTAAATTACACTACATTGAGCATACTTCTTTTTATTTTAACATTTTTCCTCTTAGTTGTTTGTTTTTCTTGGAATCTATTCTTAGTTATTTCTAATTACAGCTTATTTTTTTTTCTCAGGATGTCAGCCGAGAAGCAGTGAAAGAGGACTGAAGTCATCTCTTCAAGATTGTGGTGGTCCATCCCAATGTAACCCAGGACAACCCAGACCCTGTGCGGGTCAGTCATCATTGAGGGACCAGAAGTTCTGGGGCCTGTTTCAGAAAGGAGGTTAAGTGTAAACTCTGAGTGAGTTAACCCTGAAATCAGGGAAACTCTGGGTTTTCCGTTTCAGAATGGGAGGTTTGTTAAACCAGAGAAAGCAGAGTAAGTCAAACCCGTTTCTGAAAGAGAGGTAACTTATACTCGGAGTCAGTGTCCATGGTTACTTACGCTGTGAACCTAACCTGGTCGGGAGCAGGTTTTATTCTCTAAACTCAAGGTTTCTGCCGGTCCCCTCCCCTTTTTAAAGACAAAGCGTTTTTTTTTGCTTTAACCTTCATTGCCCACATTCCAGTCACACAGAGACGATCTAAGTGACAAGAATGGCTTGTTCTTTTTTGGAGGACCCAATAGACGAAGAGGCTGCATTAATTCATAGAGAATTACATTTACGTCGTGCAAGCTTTTTGAGACCTAGACTGGATTTTTTGTCATTTCCCCATACGTTTTTGTTTGAGCGTTACCTTTTTTCGTTGCAGTCAATTACATATATACACAATCTCATCCAGCCTTACATTACTAACATCAGCCATCGTGGAAGTACTCTTACATCCGAGCAGATACTTTGTGCAGCTTCACGTTTCTTTACCAATGGACGCTTTCTGTACAATATCGGGGATGCGGAGCATATTAGTAAAGCCACTGTATGCAGAGCTATTCGGAAAGTGTGCCTCGCTCTCTGCGCATTTTTATAGTGTTTTCTGGGCACAAACCCTTGAGAGCCATCAAAGAGGAGTTTCACAGGATTGCTGTTTGTAGTGTTCAAATCAGTTCAAATGTGTCTATGCTGAAAAATTATGTTTAGTTAATGTCTTACTGCATCCTCTGAAAGTGACCTAATAATTAAAATTACCTTCAGGTTTTCCAAATGTGGCTGGATGCATTGATGGCACACATCAAATCAAATCAAATTAAACTTTATTTATAAAGCACTTTTCATATAAAAATATAACACAAAGTGCTTTACATTAAAACACAACAAAATATAAAAACAGGCATTGACGATTTAAAAATAAATAAAATAAAAATAAATAAATAAATAGGGCCCCCCTCCCCGTACCTAGCCCCCCACTCCTCTCACACCTCCCACCCCCAAGTGATGGCAAAGGACAATAAGAAATAGGCTGCGCACAAAAACAGGATGCAGGAAACACTGGTAATTGGAACCTCCCCCTCCGTGAACAGGCACATAGACAGCCAAATGCAGCATCACAGGCGGGGACCGCTCCACCACAGCTAAGTGGTGATGCAGGTCCCCATCTGAGCCGCAGTGGCTGAACAGCAGCCGACCCAGAGGGAGGGGCTCCAGCTGAGGAAGCACCGGAAATAAAAATGAATAAAACAGAATCAAAAAGTAAACATATTGATAAAAACAATAAAACATTAAAATAAGGTAAATTAAAATAACGCGTTAAAATCAGATTCAAGTCCATAAAACAAGATAAAATGGATGAATAAATAAGTAAAATAAAAAGTACATATAAATAAATAACTGAATAAATACATAAAAGCAGTAAAGCATTAGCTAAAAGCCAGGTTAAAAAGATGGGTCTTGAGCCTTTTCTTAAAAGCATTAATGATCTCTGCAGCTCTCAGGTCCTCCGGCAGACTGTTCCATAAGCGGGGACCATAGTGCTGAAACGCAGCCTCTCCATAGGTTTTAGTTTTTACAGCTGGAATGGTTAACAGATAAGTGCCAGAGGATCTTAGGGTCCGCGAGGGTTCATATCTTGCTAAAAGATCTGATAAATAAGAAGGGGCAAGACCGTTAATACATTTAAAAACGGTTAAAAGTATCCTAAAATCAATCCTGAAGCATATGGGGAGCCAATGCAGGGATTTTAAAATTAGGGTGATATGAGCTCGCCTCCTGGTCTTTGTAAGAACTCGTGCAGCAGAGTTCTGGAGAAGCTGAAGGTTCTTAATGTTGGTTTTTGGAAGACCAGCAAGCAGGGCGTTACAATAATCAACTTTACTCATGATAAAAGCATGCATTAGCATCTCCATATTGGCAAGAGAGAGTAGTGGGCGGACTCTAGCCAGATTTTTGAGATGATAAAAACCAGTTTTAACCACCTGTTTTATATGTGGGATAAAAGTCAGCTTAGGGTCGAAAATAACACCCAGGTTTCTGACTGTTTCTGAATCACTTAAGGAAAGTTCCTGTAGCTTCAGAAACTGTTTCTCTCTCTTGGCTTCGGGACCGATAATTAAAATTTCCGTTTTGTCCTGGTTGAGCTGCAGAAAATTATTTGCCATCCATAATTTTACATCTAAAATACAGTTAAAAAGTGCTTCTATTTGTCCTGTTTCATCAGGAGACATAGCTATGTACAGCATATACCCATCATTGCACCAACTGAAAATGAGGCAGACTATGTAAACAGAAAGTCAATCCACAGTATTAATGTGCAGGTAAATAGAGTTACATTCAGTTTATGATGGTGAATCAACCTAGCAATGCTATATTTGAAATGTCTTATTCTTTCCTCTTTAAAGATAATATGCGATGCTGCACATGTCATCACCAATGTTGAAGCCAAGTGGCCCGGCTCTGTTCATGACTCACGAATATTTCGAGAGTCTACTCTAAGCAACAGACTGGAATGTGGTAAGTAAATGTATGCACTACATTTGCACATGCACTTAAATGTAGCACATAAGCAATATGATTTTTGTTTTTATTGTCTTTTATACAGGACTGATTGATGGCTTTCTGCTAGGGGATAGAGGTTACCCATGCCAGCCTAAACATCTAACCCCTTACCCAGAACCTGAACAAGGCCCAAAGCAGGACCAGAGCCAGGGTGGAGATGACCATAGGCCTGTTGAAAGCACGTTTCCAGTGCCTACATCACCTCAGGGTCACCCCTGAGAGGGCCTGCAACATCATTGTGGCATGTGTAGTTCTCCATAATATTGCCATATTTAGAGGGGAACAACACCCTGCCCTACACATACAAGACCCTGAGGAAGACCCCAACCACCCTCCAGATTTCCAGGATGGAAGGGTGGTCCGAGACCTTATATGCCACCATTCATTCTCAGATTGAATCAACCACCACAACAAGAATAAAAAAGATGAACAAAAAAAGAATCCCACAATGCCATCCATCCATCCATCCATCTTCCTCCGCTTATCCGGGATTGGGTCGCGGGGGCTGCAGACTGAGCAGAGATGCCCAGACTTCCCTCACCCCAGCCACTTCCTCCAGCTCCTCTGGGGGGACCCCGAGACGTTCCCAGGCCAGCCGAGAGACGTAGTCTCTCCAGCGTGTCCTGGGTCTTCCCCGGGGCCTCCGCCCAGTGGGACGTGCCCGAAACACCTCTCCAGGGAGGCGTCCAGGAGGCATCTGAACTAGATGCCCGAGCCACCTCAACTGGCTCCTTTCAATGTGGAGGAGAAGCGGTTCTACTCCGAGCTCTCCGCGGGTGACCGAGCTTCTCACCCTATCTCTATGGAGCGCCCAGCCACCCTGCGGAGGAAGCTCATTTCAGCCGCTTGTATTCGGTACCTCGTTCTTTCGGTCATGACCCATAGCTCATGACCATAGGTGAGTACTGGAACGTAGATCGACCGGTAAATTGAGAGCTTTGCTTTTCGGCTCAGCTCTCTCTTCACCATGACGGACCGATAGAGCGACTGCATAACTATGGACGCCGCTCTGATCCGCCTGTCAATCTCATGCTCCGATCTTCCCTCACTGAACAAGACCCCAAGGTATTTAAACTCCTCCACCTGGGGCAAGGACACTCCACCCACCGAGAGATGGCAAACTACCTTTCTCCGGTCAAGGACCATGGCCTCAGATTTAGCGGTGCTGACCCTCATCCCAGCCGCTTCACACTCGGCCACAATCCGCCCCAATGCACGCTGGAGGTCCCGGTTCGATGAAGCCAACAGGACAACATCATCTGCAAAAAGCAGAAAGGAAATCCTGTGGTCCCCAAACCAGATCCCTTCCGGCCCCTGGCTGCGCCTAGAAATTCTGTCCATAAAAACTATGAACAGAACCGGTGATAAAGGGCAGCCCTGCCGGAGTCCAACGTGGACCGGGAACAGGTCTGACTTACTGCCGGCTATGTGGACCAAGCTCCTACTCCGGTCATACAGAGATCGGAAAGCCCTCAGTAAGGCTCCCCGGACCCCATACTTCCAGAGCACCCCCCACAGGATGCCACGGGGGACGCGGTCGAACACCCTCTCCAAATCCACAAAACACATATGGACTGGATGAGCAAACTCCCACAAACCCTCCAGCACCCTAGATGGGGTGTAGAGCTGGTCCACTGTTCCACGACCAGGACGGAAACCGCACTGTTGTTCCTGAATCCGAGGTTCGACTATCGGACGGACTCTCCTCTCCAGTACCCTGGCATAGACTTTCCCAGGGAGGCTGAGGAGTGTAATTCCCCTATGGTTGGAACACACCCTCCGGTCCCCCTTCTTAAAGAGGGGAACCACCACCCCTGTCTGCCAGTCCAGTGGTACGGTTCCCGACCGCCACGCGATGCTGCAGAGACGTGTCAGCCAAGACACTCCCACAGCATCCAGAGACTTGAGGTGCTCAGGGCGGACTTCATCCACCCCCGGGGCCTTGCCACTGAGGAGCTCGTTGACTACCTCAGTGACTTCAGCCCGGGTAATAGACAGCCCCACCCCAAAGTCCTCATTCTCCGCTTCTTCAGAAGAAGGCGTGTCAGTGGGATTGAGGAGATCCTCGAAGTACTCCTTCCACCGCCCGACAATGTCCCCAGTCGAAGTCAACAGCTCCCCACCTGCACTGAAAACAGTGCCTGTGGAGAACTGCTTTCCCCTCCTGAGTCGTCGGATGGTTTGCCAGAATTTCTTCGAGGCCAACCGATAGTCCTTCTCCATGGCCTCACCGAACTCCTCCCAAGACAGAGTTTTCGCCTCCGCAACAGTCCAGGCCGCAGCTCGCTTGGACTGCCGGTACCTGTCAGCTGCCTCTGGAGTCCCGCAGGCCAGCCTGGCCTGGTAGGACTCCTTCTTCAGCTTGACGGCATCCCTTACTTCCGGTGTCCACCACCGGGTTCGGGGGTTACCGCCACGACAGGCACCAGAGACCTTGCGACCACAGCTCCGAGCAGCAGCAGAGACAATGGAGGTGGAAAACATGGTCCACTCGGAATCAATGTCCCCAACCTCCCTCGGTACCTGTTTGAAGTTCTCTCGGATGTGGGAGTTAAAGACTTCCCTGACGGAGGGCTCAGCCAGACATTCCCAGCAGACCATCACAGTACGTTTGGGTCTTCCAAGTCTTTCCGGCCTCCTTCCCCGCCAGCGAATCCAACTCACCACGAGGTAGTGATCGGTGGACAGCTCCGCCCCTCTCTTTACCCGAGTGTCCAAGACACAGGGCCGAAGGTCGCCTGAAACAACTACAAAGTCGATCATTGAGCTCCTGCCTAGGGTGTCCTGATGCCAGGTGTATTGATGGACACCCTTGTGCTTGAACATGGTGTTCGTTATGGACAAACTATGACGAGCACAGAAGTCCAATAACAAAACACCACTTGGATTCAGATCAGGGGGGGCGTTCCTACCAATCACACCCCTCCAGGTGCCACTGTCATTGCCCATGTGGGCATTGAAGTCCCCCAGGAAGACAATGGAGTCCCCCGTTGGGGCACTTTCCAGTACCCCTTCGAGAGACACCAAGAAGGCCTGGTACTCCGAACTGCTGTTCGGCCTGTAAGCCGAAACCACAGTTAGAGACCTGTCCCCCACCCGGAGGCGGACTCCAACACTTGGCGGCTGAGCTGGGGGCTCACGAGTAAGCCCACGCCAGCCTCTCACCTTGGGCAAGAATAGGTTAGTCGACACAATAATGTGAATGTGATTGTGAAGATTGTTTGACTTGTACAAACATAAGATTACCTTTATAGGTCTGTGGGTATAAGCATACAGTGTGTCATCCTCTACATCCTGAGAAGATGAGCATTTGGTTGAGCACACTTTATAATACTACCTGTGCTAATTTCTGGTGTGTTATGTCGGCTACTTACAACTGCCTGGGGTTCAGTTGTGACGGGAAGGTCTAAAAGGAAGATATTGCCATCAGAATCTGTTGAGACCAATGCAAAACCTAATGCAATGTTAAAATATTATATATATATTTATCCAAGTACTGGTGCTTCTGAGTGGCTTGAGGCTGGCATTTTGCACATTTGAAGTGAAAATATTTATAAAGTGTGTGTGTGAGTGTGGGTGGAAGGAGGCCTCTTGCATTTTATGAGGCACTTGTGTCCTGGGGAGTGACTGGCTCTGATGAACTCCCTGCAGGAATTCCCTCAGCCACTGGCCTTCCACTGTTCAGACTCAGGGCCATCTCCTCAGCATTTGTCAGAGGTGGGGGTGCAGGGCCTCCCCCTGTTTTGCGAGCCTCTGCCTTCTTTCTGTTGGCTGAAGACAGATCAAATGACAGTGAACAATGAAAACAACATGAGATATGTATTGCTATGTAGAAGTTTCATATGTCAAATATTGTCAACAAAGCCTACATCCATGACATGCTCAAATTTGACCTGATTGAATCATTTTTAGCTGCTGCCATGTTCTTTTAATTCCTGCAGGATTGCATCTACATGAAAATGAAATCAGGGACATTGAATTAGATTAATGTAACAATTACTTTTTGGAAACAAAAATTGCTAGTACTGCTTACTTTCTTAATCCAATATAAATCTATACCACTTGATCAATACAAGGGTAGACAAAAGTTCACTTTTAAAAACACAATTGCATGTAGTAATATTAAACTGACCAACGTTTGCAAGAGGGGAAGGTTAACAAAAAAGTCCTCTAAACATTACCGACGTTAAATGCATTTTTCCCCCAGATTGGTTCTGTACATTATGCAGCATTTCATGCATTTACACCAGGAATAACACTTCAAAAGAACACAGAAATAGCGCCATTTTTCATTTCACACCTTACGCTATTTAAAAAGTTATTACAGCCATTATTTTATAACAATGAGTTAAATGCAAACTTACGCATTAACTTGAGTAGCTCTGTTTTCCCACGCTAACTGTCTCTGTTTTGCAGATGCAGCGGTGTTGCTTTTCTTCCGGAATATGTGCTCATATTCACTGTAACTCTGCAGCAGCACGTCAAGTTCAGCTGGCGAAAAATATGCAGACTTCTTTGTTTCCACGGTTGCCATGGGGACTCGTAATATCTGCGCTCCATTGATAATGGCTTCTTATGGTCGCGGTGCGCACGCTCAACTCCGAATCAGTCCACTGATTTGAGTTGATTAACCTTACTCCGATCAGCTGCTCTGAAACAGAAAACTCAGAGTTGTTAATCTCTCAGTAGACCAACTCAGAGTTCAAGTTTAACTTCAGAGTTGGTTGAACCTCCTTTCTAAAACAGGCCCCTGGCGGACTGCAGAAGTGTGACAAACGCTTTCTACTCATGGGTGTCATCTACACGTATGCTGTTAATTTAAGCTACCTGATGACATTGAAATATGCATTTGAATTTATTATTGATAATTATTTTTAAATTCTACACTGCTTTACTTCTGCGGTTGATACTGATCTGTACTTCTTCCATCTTCTAGACATATATATATTTCCACTGTTTTGAAATTTGCTAACAAGAGATTCTGTGGCCGTGTCTGTGTTCAATGTTATGTAGATGTTTATCTATAAAACTTCTAATGTTGAATAAAAATGTCTTTTAAATATTCCTAAAGCTGGAAGTATGTGTTTTGGGAAAATATAGAATTATATTTAATAGAATAGTAAAAATATGTACTGAATTCAACTATTAACTAACATATCATTTATAAATATTACTTAATATTTACATAGAATATAACAAAGTAAAAATGAGTAAGATCCACAAAGAAACATCACCAACATTTACTTAGGTTTTGTAATTAGATGCAAAAATCTGAGTGAAATTTACTTGTTCATTTTTCATAAACAATACGTGGTTCTAGTAAGTAAATTTGACTGAAAAATTGCCTGAGTACAATTTTCATGCATTTTCTGAGTTCTAACTTTTTTAAGCAAATGTCACTCCAAATGTGTTTCAGTGTGTGATCGAGGAAATAAAGTTCAGTTTATTCCAACATGAACGTAGATTCTCCAGAACCTTCAAACGGTTCAGGAGTCTGAACGGTGATTCAAAAATAAAGAAAAACACAAATTATTTCCAGAAACAATAAAGTGATGATGATGATGATGATGAGGCAGCATGACAGGATGAAGAGCTTCAATGTGTCTCAGATGCTTTATTCCCATCAGTCTGCTCTGCAGCTGCAGCTCCGTAAACACAGATTTCATCGCTCATCGCCACGACGATGGCCTTTTTTCAGAGCTTTGGACACATCACTGTGATCCATCAGAACTAGAATCTATAGCTGGGAGGTTCTGCAGAACTTTGACCTGCTTTGCTGACAGTATTTTGTCTCTGTGCATCAGCTGCTGTGCAGCTGCAGAGCTTCACTGGTTCTGATCTAATCTGTGGACAAAGCAGTAATGTACATTCTGACTGTACATACATACGTGTGAATAACTTCAGCCTTTTTTTCTGGACATGATTGTTTCCATGGTTTCACAGGAATGCTTGAAACATCATTTCTGCATTCCAAAGCCGTCTCCGGAGCTCAAACACCGTACTGAAGCCACTTTTCTGCTCCTCTGTTCTCCTGGGAGAGAGTTCTCTGGACTCAGGCAGCTCGCTATGACTGGAGTAGCCAGAAGTCCACAAGTGTCTCTATTGGTTTGTTAGGGAGGATGGTGTTAAATGCTGAGCTACAGTCCCCAAAGAGCATCCCTGTTAGCTCTCCTCTAGCTCTAGGTGGGACAGAGCATCATGGAGGGCTGTGGTCACAGAGTCCTCTGTGGATGGACTGCCTCTTTAGGAAAACTGCTCAGAATCCAGACATGGGGGCAGCAGAGACATGAATCCAGCCTTTGGCTCCAAGACAGTCTAGACACTTCAGTGACTCTGTAGACATGGACAGAGAGGTGTTGATATGATCCATTGGTTTGCTGTTCTCCATCTGAACTGTGAACTAGAACATTCTAGCTGTGACATGACTCTAGTTAGTTTGGTTTTAACCTACCAGTACAGACAGAATGGAGCTGATTGCTGCTGATTCTCCACAGACTGGACCAGCAGAGCTCAGAGACTCCCAGTGGTCCGTCTGTCCAGCAGCATCAAACACAGCTGGACTCCATCTTTCTGGTCTGTACATGAACAACAACTACTTTCCATCATTCTGTCCACAGTCGTCTCCATGCTGCACTTTGCAGACCAGTGGATTGTCAGAGTCTCCAACATGGAGCTGATGTTTGGCTCCATGACTTCACTCTGATTGGCTCATTCATCTGGAATTCTGTTGCAGCTGCTGGAGGACAACATTGTCACTTTTGTCAAGAAGGAGCTGAAGAAGATCCAGAAGCTTCTGAGTCTCAGGGAGGATGAGGAGGAGCTGGAGGCTGAAGATGAAGAGCAGAGGAGCAGCAGAGAGTCAGTGATGAAGATCACAGTGAACTTCCTGAGGAGAATGAAGCAGGAGGAGCTGGCTGATGGACTGCAGAGCAGTAAGAGGATTTCTCTGAAGGTTTCAGCTGCTGAGAAATGAAGATTTCTCAACAGGGATTCAAACCCTCATCATTCAGGGCTGCAGAGACTTGATTTACTGTTTGTTGTCTTCATTCAGGATCTGCTGCTGCAGTTTGTCGACATGAAGTCCAATCTGGTCTGAAGAAGAAGTTCCAGTGTGTGTTTGAGGGGATGGCTAAAGCAGGAAGCCCAACCCTTCTAAATGTGATCTACACAGAGCTCTTCATCACAGAGCGAGGAAGAGGAGAGCTGAATGAAGAACATGAGGTCAGACAGATTGAAGCAGCATCCAGGAAAGCAGACAGAGCAGAAAAAAGCATCAGACAAGAAGAGCTCTTCCAACTCCCAGCTGGAAAACCAGAACCAATCAGAACCGTGATGACTAAGGGAGTGGCTGGCATCGGGAAAACAGTCTTAACACAGAAGTTCACTCTGGACTGGGCTGAAGGCAAAGCCCACCAGAACCTCCACTTCACATTTCCATTCACTTTCAGACAGCTGAATGTGCTGAAAGAGGAGAAGTTCAGCTTGGTGGAACTTGTTCATTACTTCTTCCCTGAAACCAAACAAGCAGGAATCTGCAGCTTTGAAGACTTCCAGGTCCTCTTCATCTTTGATGGTCTGGATGAGTGGCGACTTCCTCTGGACTTCCACAAGACTCGGATCCTGAAGGACCCTAGAAAGTCCACCTCAGTGGCTGATCTGCTGACAAACCTCATCAGGGGGAACCTGCTTCCCTCTGCTCTCCTCTGGATAACCACACGACCTGCAGCAGCCAATCAGATCCCTGCTGAGTGTGTTGACATGGTGACAGAGGTCAGAGGGTTCAATGATCCACAGAAGGAGGAGTACTTCAGGAAGAGGTTCAGAGATGAAGAGCAGGCCAGCAGGATCATCTCCCACATCCAGGGATCCCGAAGCCTTCACATCATGTGCCACATCCCAGTCTTCTGCTGGATCACTGCTACAGTTCTGGAGGATCTGCTGAAGAGCAGAGGAAGAGGAGAGCTGCCCAAGAGCCTGACTGAGATGTACATCCACTTCCTGGTGGTTCAGGCCAATGTCCAGAAGGTCAAGTATGATGGAGGAGCTGAGACAGATCCTCACTGGAGTCCAGAGAGCAGGAAGATGATGGAGTCTCTGGGAAAACTGGCTTTTGAGCAGCTGCAGAAAGGAAACCTGATCTTCTATGAATCCGACCTGACAGAGTGTGGCATCGATATCACAGCAGCCTCAGTGTACTCAGGAGTGTTCACACAGGTCTTTAGAGAGGAGAGTGGCCTGTACCAGGACAAGGTATTCTGCTTCATCCATCTGAGTGTTCAGGAGTTTCTGGCTGCTCTTCATGTCCACCTGACCTTCATCACCTCCAAACTCAATCTCATGGAGGAAGAACAGAAAAAGTCTTGGTTTTCAATTCTTTCTAAAACCAGTCCAGTCAAGTTGTACCAGAGTGCTGTGAAGAAGGCCTTACAGAGTCCAAACGGACACCTGGACTTGTTCCTCCGCTTCCTCCTGGGTCTTTCCCTGCAGACCAATCAGAGTCTCCTACGAGGTCTGCTGACCCAGACAGGAAGTAGCTCACAGACCAATCGGGAAACAGTCCAGTTCATCAAGAAGAAGATCAGTGAGGAACTGTCTGCAGAGAGAAGCATCAACCTGTTCCACTGTCTGAATGAACTGAATGATGGATCTCTAGTGGAGGAGATCCAACAGGTCCTGAGGTCAGGATGGTTCTCCACAGATGAACTGTCTCCTGCTCAGTGGTCTGCTCTGGTCTTCATCTTACTGTCATCAGAAGAAGATCTGGAAGAGTTTGACCTGAAGAAATACTCTGGTTCAGAGGAGGCTCTTCTGAGGCTGTTACCAGTGGTCAAAGTCTCCAACAAAGCTCTGTAAGAACTCTCATGAAAATCACCTTCAGTGAACAAATGAATCTGATGGAAACATGAAAGATTCAATAACTGCTGTCTGTCTTTGTTTTCGTCAGACTGAGTTTCTGTAATCTATCAGAGAGAAGCTGTGCAGCTCTGTCCTCAGTTCTCAGCTCTCACTCCTCCAGAATCAGACTTCTGGACCTGAGTTACAACAAAGACCTGCAGGATTCAGGAGTGAAGCTACTGTCAGCCGGACTGGAGAGTCCAGACTGTAAACTGGAGACTCTCAGGTCAGCTTTCATTCAAATGTTGATTCTCTACAGTGTTTTTCAACCAGTGTGCCGTGAGAGATGATCAGGGGGGTATTCCAGAAAGCAGGTTATGCTAGCTCCCACGGTAAGTTTGAGGCTAAGGAAGTTGATAACCTCAGCTTTCGGTTCCAGAAATGGAGGTATGTCTCAGGGTAGGTCAAGTTGCCATGGCAACTCATGCTCTGAACATAACCTGGTCCTGAGCAGGTTTAGTTGAAGCTTAGTTTGTTTTGAGAGAGATTAAGCAGCATGGTGTGTCCATTTGAAGATGGTTTTGTGGATGAAAATCTCAGATAATACTTTTTCCACAGTGAGAGGGTGATAAGACCACATATGGATGTTGGAAAATTAAACTTGTTTATTTGATCTAACTTAATTATTTGCTTCAGTTAAGATAAATCATTTTTTGTTAAGTCACCTTAATAATAACACATAGTTTTCAGACAATTATTTTCCTTTCATTCAAATTAGTTCAATTAAGTAGGTGTAACTTTGGTGCTGCTGTTAGATCGGCACCGCAAGGGATTCAGGGATATCATTCCCTTTGCATCTGTCTGGACAGATTTGGGTTGAAGTGTGGATTTTTATCTAGTTATCTAGTTTTTATCTAGTTATCTAGTTAGTTGTTTAGCTGTTTTACTGTGTTTTGCCGAGTTATTTTGTCCTACTGTGCTTACGTCTCAGCACCACGAGTGAGAGTGAAGGAGAGGATGATGAGTTTTTATAGCACCCCAACACTCTCATTCTGGAAGTATAATGATGGGAAATTCTTTAATTAATTTTTGCACTCCGTGCATTTTTTACCGTCCTTTTTATTGTTATAAAAATTAGCATATTCACCGGCTCTATCTTAGACATTTGATAGTTCTATATATATATATATATATATATATATATATATATATATATATATATATATATATATATATATATATGCGTCACAAGGAAAATAGAAACAAGATCAGAAACTCGTGGGTTTACTTTGTCTGTTGATTTTCTCCAAGCAGAAATTCTTTTTTTTCCATGATGCAGCCGTGTTACTTTTTTGATGGACGTATAATCTTCATACGCCGTCATTAAAATCTCAGACTCCGTCTCACTTCCGTCTCAAGTGTCGCGCTTTCTTTTTTTTTTTCCCACGCGTTTCCATGGTGACTCCAGAAATCGGCGATCTATTGAGAATGTCTTTAGGTACACGATGTGCACGTGCGTTAACCCAGGGTTACCAAGTCGAGCGTAACTACGCCAACTCATATCCGGTCTTCTGGAACCGACATACCCCGAGTAAGCAAGTTCAGGCGGATTTCAGCCAGGGTTCAGGCTTAAAGTCAGGCTAGTTTAAACATGCTTCCTGGAATACCCCCCAGATGTGCTGCTGGAAATGACTCATGTTTACTGATCTAAAACATTTACCATCACCAGAATATCAGCTCCATGTTCATGAAATAGGTCCATGTTTCACTCTGACGCTTTTGTGGAGCTCTTTGTAGTAGGTCTTCAGCAGATCCTCCAGAACTGTAGCAGTGATCCAACAGAAGACTGGATACACAAATGTGTGTTATTTTTTTCTTTTGCTGACTTTTAGTGACAGTATTATATTTATTTGTAGACACTAAACCCCACCCAGCCTCTGGTGGAAGGGGGGTGCCAGTGTTCAGCAGCAGAACCACCATCAGTGTCTGAATGGAAAGTGACTGGAAAGAGCTTTGTTCATGTTTTTGGGTCAAAGTCATAAAGAAACTGCTAAACAGCCCCCCCCCCCCCATGCATAATTCATCTTCATTTCCAGGCCCACATGATTTTTCATCCAAAATCTCTCCTGAAAATGTCATCTGTCAGTGTCTCATCAGGGCGGGTCCCACCTGACTGAATGGACCAAGTTCCTGGACCTCCAGCTGCATCACTGCACCTGAACACACTGTTCTGTCTCATTGCAGGTTGATGAACTGCAGTTTGTCAGATATCAGCTGTGAAGTTCTGGTCTCAGCTCTGAGAAAAAACCCGTCCAATCTGACAGAACTGGACCTGAGCCTGAACCAGAACCTGCAGGATCCAGGAGTTCTTCATCTGTGTGGTTTTCTGGAGAGTCCAGACTGCAGACTGCAGACTCTGAGGTCAGACTCCATGTTTCAGTTGTGTTCACATCAATATGATGACAAAGTTGTGTTAGGACTGAACTGCAGACATGAGGCTCATCAGCTCTGCTCTGTGTCTTTGGTCCAAGAGACTCCTTTAAAACATTTCTGTTTAGCCGTGTATATGACTGAAAGGTCCTATCTGCACTTTTCTTTCCTTCCTTTCTTTTTAAATCTTTTTTTTCTTTTCTTTTAAAGTAAATATTATGTTGATTATTTCCATGATGTATTGTGATTTTAATATATTTTTCTGTTTTGTGAAGCACCTTGAATTACTTTGTGTACGAATTGTGCTATACAAATAAACTTGCCTTGCCTTGCCTTAAAGCAGTGCAGAAGCAGCAGCCTCACGTGCACGCTCACATGCACTCTGATGCCTGCTGTGTTTCAGCAGATGCAGCTGAGAGTCCAAAGGGTAAGGGTGACAGAGTCCTGCTGCAGCTGGATGCTGCTCTGACAGACACATCCCCCACAAACATCCTCACCTTTTCATCCACAAACATCATCACATCATCCATCAAAGCTCCCAGCAGCTTCTGACTCTTCTTTCAGAGCTGAAGTCATGGATCAGGGATCAATGTCCAACATTTGCTGCTGACTCTTCCTCATCACTTTCTTCTTCTCTCTGCTTTGATCTGTTGGAGCTGAAAGTCTCTGCTTGAAGGGCTGCAGCAGAGAAGGACTGGAAGATCATCTCCTGAAAACTGGGAGGAAGACTTTCCAGCATCCTGCTGCTAAAATTCTCCCATGATTCAGTGCTGTTTGGAGAAGAGCTGAGCAGAAAGAGGAAGTGGACTTTTTCTGCTCTTGCTGCAGAAACATCAGTTGGTTTGGATGCAGCCACAGGCTGATGTTTGACTTTCACACATCTGGACTTCTTTCCTGAAGCAGCTGCATGTTGTCCTGAATGTTCCTGAATGTTCTTCCTCTCTGCTTCTGCTGGACCCTTCTGATCTGCTGCTGTTGTTTCACATCTTTGGACGTTTTCTAAACTTTCTGATCTTCTTCAGCTCTGAACTCTTTAGAAGAAGTGAAGGATGAAAAACAGGAAGTTTGTCTTTAAACTCAACTCTTTCTTCTGGATTCAGGTTGAGGTTCTGCAGTTTGTCAAAGACCAGCTGTGATGCTCTGGTCTCAGCTCTGAAGTCCAACCCGTCCCACCTGACCGAACTGGACCTAGATTACAACAACCTTCAGTCTTCAGATGTTCAGCAGCTCCAGGATCTGGTGGAGAGTCCAAACTCCAAACTACAGACTCTGTGGTCAGTAGAGGGTTGGAGTCAGTCCAGCTGCTTCCAGATGTTTGGTCCTAAAGCTAGTCTGAGAGCAAAGATGCAGAGTTTCCTGTGAAGCTGCAGCTTCTCAGTGAAGCTCTGATGAGAATGATGACAGGCTTCAGGACAACAGTCAGCCAATCAGAGCAGCAGAAGCTCCAACAGGTGAAGATGACAGGAAGCTGCTGCTCTGAACAGGACTGAAGCTCCTGCTGCTCTTTCTGCTGCTGTGCTGATTCAGGATCCAGGACCAGGATCAGGAGACACTCCTTCATGTCTGTCTCTCTACTTTCTCTCTGCAGGTGGAGAAGGTACTGATGTTCCTCCTGGAGGAGCAGAGAGGAGCAGCAGCAGCAGCTGGTCTGCAGAGATGTGGTGACTGGACGTGTTCCTGGGAGGTGGAGAGCAGAGTGATGGAGGAATCAGAGGAAGTGGAGATGAGTGTCAGAGCTGCAGCAGGAACTGAACTGAGATCAGCTCCACTGTCTCTCAGTTATGGTGCTGCAGCTCCCCCAGTGGACTGATGGAGAACGGCACTTCCTCTGATTCTAACTTCTCATACGTCACTATGGGGTCAAAATGTGAAGTTTGGTCGTTTCCTGCAAATAAACTCTGATATGAATTTGTAACAACAACCAGTAAATAGCTGGTAAACTAACCTGGCTCCAGTTAGTTTCCATTTTAAAGGTGTTTGTAAAAAGGTTTCCTCTTGGTTCAAAGTAAACCCTGGACGGTTTCTCTAAACTGGGGGGTATTCCAGGAAGCATGTTTAAACTACCCTGACTTTAACCCTGAACTCTGTCTGAAATCTGCCTGAACTTGCTTACTCTGGGTATGTCGGTTCCAAAAGACCGGATATGAGTTAGCGTAATTACGCTCGACTTGGTAACCCTGGGTTAACGCACGTGCACGGTGAGTACATGAAGACATTCTCAATGGATCGCCGATTTCTGGAGTCACCATGGAAACACGTGGAGAAAAAAAGAGACGCTACACTTCAGTGAAACGGAGTCTGAGATTTTAATGACAGCGTATGAAGATTATACGGCCATCTAAAAAGTAACATGGCTGCATCAGCAAAAGAAAGACTTCTATTGGTAACAAGTAATCGAGTTACATTTATTTAACCTAATTTTTTACGTCTACAAAACTTAGTGTTTATACAACTCAAATTTTACATATTTATCTAACTAAATGTCATATTACTCCAATTCAATTATTCTTTTTTCCATCTTAATTCATTACAATTCTTGAACTGTCATGTTTCAGTTTGAGCCGGCAGATATACTCATTTGTATAACAATAAAAACAACAAAGGAAGATGCCTGAAGGGCTAACGTCCATTTCAGAATTTTCCATTGACTTTACAGCTTGACTTTATAGGGGTACTACGTAGGGGTGCTATATAAACTCATCATTCTTTCCTACCTTCTCACTCATGGTGCAGAGACTTAAGCACAGTGGGATAAAATAACTCTGTAAAACACGGCAAAACACAGTAAAACAGCTAAACAACTAAACACATTTGGTCAAAAACCCACACTTAAACCCCAATCCGTTCAGACAGGCAAAGGGAATGATATCCCACAATTCCTTGCGGTGCCATTCTAACAGCAGCACCAACTTACACCTACTTAATTGAATTAATTTGAATGAAAGTAAAATAACTATCTGAAAACTACATGTTATTTTAAGCTGACTTAACAAAAAAAGATGCATCTTCACTGAAACAAATAATTAAGTTAGATCAACAATGAAAAAAGTTTATTTTTCCAACATCCATACCTGGTCTTATCATCCTCTCGGGGGAAAAAGTATTATCTGAGCTTCTTCATCCACTAAATCATCTTCAAATGGACACACCATGCTGCTTCACCTCTCTGAAAACAAACTAACCTTCAACTAAACCTGCTCCAGACCAGGTTATGTTCAGAGCATGAGTTGCTATGGCAACTTGACATACCCTGAAACATACCTCCATTTCTGGAACCGAAAGCTGAGGTTATCAACTTCCTTAGCCTCAAACTTACCGTGAGAGCTAGCATAACCTGCTTTCTGGAATACCCCCCAGATGTGGATGGAGGCCCTAGCTCTAGCTGGAAACACTGCTACAACGTGAAGGGGATTGTCATGGATGGTTACCTCTCAGGTTGGACACGCCCCTGACCAGGTGCCAGTGGTTGTATTGATGATTGAGGATCAGATAGAAGAGTTGGACCAGCATAGCAGCCCCAGTCTGCAGTCTAACAGTGGTGACATCAGGGGGGTATTCCAGGAAGCATGTTTAAACTAGCCTGACTTTAAGCCTGAACTCTGGCTGAAATCCGCCTGAACTTGCTTACTCGGGGTATGTCGGTTCCAGAAGACCAGATATGAGTTGGCGTAATTACGCTCGACTTAGTAACCCTGGGTTAACGCACGTGCACATCGTGTACATAAAGACATTCTCAATAGATCGCCGATTTCTGGAGTCACCATGGAAACGCGTGGGGAAAAAAAAGAAAGCACGACACTTGAGACGGAAGTGAGACGGAGTCTGAGATTTTAATGACGGCGTATGAAGATTATACGTCCAACAAAAAAGTAACACGGCTGCATCATCAAAAAAAAAAGAATTTCTGCTTGGAGAAAATCAACAGACAAAGTAAACCCACGAGTTTCTGACTATATATATATATATATATATATATATATATATATATATATATATATATATATATATATATATATATATATATATATATATATATATATTGAACTCTCATATGTCTAAGATTGGCCCGGTGCTATGCTAATTTTTATAACAATAAAAAGGACGGTAAAAAATGCACGGAGTGCAAAAATTAAATTAAGAATTCCCCATCATTGAGCTTGCAGGATAAGATTGTAGGGGTGCTATAAAAACTCATCATCCTCTCCTTCGCTCTCACTCATGGTGCTGACACGTAAGCACAGTAGGACAAAATAACTCGGCAAAACACAGTAAAACAGCTAAACAACTAACTAGATAACTAGATAAAAACTAGATAAAAAGCCACACTTCAACCCAAATCCGTCCAGACAGAGGCAAAGGGAATAATATCCCAGAATCCCTTGCGGTGCCGCTCTAACAGCAGCACCAAAGTTACACCTACTTAATTGAATTAATTTGAATGAAAGGAAAATAATTGTCTGAAAACTATGTGTTATTTTTAAGGTGACTTAACAAAAAAATGATTTATCTTAACTGAAGCAAATAATTAAGTTAGATCAAAGTAAACAAGTTTAATTTTCCAACATCCATATGTGGTCTTATCAGCCTCTCACGGTGGAAAAAGTATCATCTGAGCTTCTTCATCCACTAAATCATCTTCAAATGGACACGCCATGCTGCTGCACCTCTCTCAAAACAAACTAAGCTTCAACTAAACCTGCTCCAGACCAGGTTATGTTCAGAGCATGAGTTGCCATGGCAACTTGACCTACCCTGAGACATACCTCCATTTCTGGAACCGAAAGCTGAGGTTATCAACTTCCTTAGCCTCAAACTTACCGTGGGAGCTAGCATAACCTGCTTTCTGGAATACCCCCCAGGCTGGGCTCATGGGCTTATTTGGAAGAGAGAGAAACTGTCAACTTTGTAGGGGAGAGTTGCCATTTTCTGTCAAATCCTTGTTCTCCTGTTTCTTTTAGTGGTCAGACAGTCAGCATGTAGGTTTGGGACTTTTATTTTGTAGGATCTGAGGGAAGTTTGTTTTCTCTGTTTACTAGAGGTGTGTTCTGTTTGTTGTGTTCGCCTTGGCTCTCCCTGAATTTAAGATGCTCCTAGAATAAATTCCAGTTCTTCTTTATCTCCACTTCTTTGTTTTTTCTACACATTTCTCTGAATTATTTCACTTATTTACATTTTCTAAAGTCATTTGATGCTGCAGCTACTAAATCTGATGGATATAAACCAGAAATCCACAAAAACCAGCAGAATCAAACAATAAAAATGTACAAATGTATCTTAAATAGACATAAAAACTAGTTTGAATGATGTTTTTCTGCGTTAAATGAAGGAGTCACCAACGTGAAAAGAGGAAAAGTTGATTGAATCAGTGATGAACAGAAGCACAAATACAGAAAGACATCCTCAGCGGGGGGGTTAGGAGCAAACAGCACCTTTAGCCAAAATAGATCCAGATGTGAGAATCAAACACTCCTCTACACACTGAAGCAAGCAGCTCTCCAAAAGGCAGAACTCTCTGGGTTCTGGTTCTGTTTGGAAGAGGAAAAATACCAGCAGAACTTTAGTCATCAACAAGTTTAGGAAAACGTCTCTGCTGCAGAACACAGGAGAACCAAACCAACTCATGTGTCTGTGTGGGACTGGAAGTTCAGAAAAGTCCTCATGGCTTTGAGATGCTTTTTGGTACCAAACAGATCCCAGAGTGGAAAGCCCACACCATGACAGCGCCGCCTCCTTTAAGGCTGGAAGCTACATCTCCAAAATACACTTTGGTGGCTGTTTTGGAGCAGATGAGAACTTTTTCAAACGGTAAAAACGTCTGCAGCTAGAAAAGTGCAACTCTGTTGGACAACATGCTTTTATTTTGAAAATTACAATGACTTGGTTTCCTTTAAAGTAGATTTATACATGTGTGTATTTGTTATTTACAATGATGTTCTTATTGCAAACCTGAAAGTGAATCCTTGTAAAATGGAATCATGTGCAATAAAGTTTGAATAAATAAATAATAATCAACACAGAGCTCTGTCTGCAGGATGTTTGTGTGCATTTATACATGCCACATATCCCAGAATTCCCTGGTTTCAGCACCATCATGTTTTAAAAACAACTTTATTCCACAAAAAAGGAAATAAATCCAGTAGAAAACATCAAACTAAAGCTTGGTGGGTGATGCTAAAGCTGCTGACGCCCTCTTTTTAGATTTGATTATTATTGAAATATAATCATTACAAACTCTCAGACACAACCACACAATGATGCAAGGCACAGCTCTACACACACAAAACAACGTATACATGTATAAAAATCTAGAAATCTTTCAGCATCAATGACATTTCAAGGCATTGAACAATCTGGACTCTGGATCAGTAACTATTCTGTAGCAGATTTCCAAATGTCATCAATAAAGGATTTGAGTTCTGAATCCATTCAATGAGGAGAAATACAGTCTGACTTCAATTTCAAACACAGTCAATTCAGATGATCTGTTTTCATTTGGATGCATTTCTTTCATTTTGGGGACTACAGGCCATTTGATGAATTTCCATAGTTGATCACCTGATGTGTCTGTTATTTTATATTGATGATACTTTACTGTTAAAGTCATGGTAGAATTGACATTTAAAGGATTTGTTTACATATTTATCATCACATTTTTTCAGTGAGTTTTATTTCATCTATGACTAAATTTGTTAGTTTAATGTGAACATTGGAAGACAATATTCTATTTCTTCTTAAATGGATTAAAGCAATTGGAATTTCTCTGCAGGTTTTCTGAAATTCCTTGGTTGAACATTAAATATCAAATTGACTTTTGAAGTCTCTTCATTGAAGAATTTCTCCATTTGTATCAAGAACATCGTTTCCAAAATGATCTGGAGGTCAAACCAATTCTGATGAAACATTGTCTTCCTGTTTGTGGTCATTACTCTGTTGTTCCACAGGGGGGCGCAGTGAGGCCAAAACTGGGACTACATAGCATTTTCCACTGGAAAAGTACTTGTTGGTGAAATTCTGAAATCTTTAGAGGAAGTTTGGAAATTTCAAAGTCACATCAACCAAAAATCTAATCCAGCGACTTTTTTGAAGATGTTTTTGGGAAAATGAAACCAGAATGAGTCAGGATTAGCTAGAAAGTCTAGAAACATTTGATTCTGAAAGTTCCAACCATTGATTCTAAATCAATCGTCTTCACACCTCCCTAATTGTATTCCTGAATTAGTGGAGATTTTCTGATGAAATGGGTCTTATTTCTCCAAATAAATGTATAAATTATTGAGTATTTTTTAAATTCTTTTCATTAATGTAGAGAGATTGTCACGGATATATTAATGTTGAAATTCCTTCTGATTTGGAGAACAAGTTTCCTCCAAAAATGGTTCAATCTCTGATAAACTGCAGCAGCAGATCACAGCAGCAGGTGGCAGACATTACCCATAATAAGCAAACTGAAAAAAGGAGACTTTTTGACGTGGTATTCCAAAGCAGATTTTGGTAGAACGTTTCTATTTCTTCATATTTCAGTGTTTTTAAGCTCAGCAATCACTCTTTTATTCTCAAACACAGTCAGTGTTATTTTAATAAACCACACAAGCCTTCTAAAGCTAAAACATCAAGGAAAATACACACCATGATACTGCTGGGGTACAGCAGCGGCTGGCAGATGGCCAGGTACCGGTGGACGGATATGAGCACCATGTGGCCCAGGGAGCCGGACAGCAGGCAGTAGGAGAGGAAAGGCGTCAGGGCGCACATGAGCCGGCCCAGCAGCCAGCACGTCTCCAGGTAGCGCACCCCCTCCATGGGCATCACCAGCAGCCCCACCACCAGGTCTGACCCGGCCAGGGACAGCAGCAGGGCGTTGGTGGGGGTGTGCAGCTGCCTGAAGATGATAACCAGCAGGTTGAGGGTCACGGTGAGCAGAGAGACGAAGGCCAGCAGGACGTAGAGGAGCCCCCGCCGTCTTAAAGCTAGGCAGCAGCAGCCGCCTGCAGGAGGAGTTCAGGTTGGGAAAGCAGAGAGAGGAGCCCCCCCCCCGCCGTCGTCCATCAGAGGGGAAGTGGGTCAAATGTTCCAGCAGGAGGGTTTTTCTCCTCCTTCAGTGACACCCACAGGGGTGATGCAATTCCCCCTTCTGACCATCATCTTCATCAGACCCCCACGTCTCCCCTGGTTTCTTCCAAACCAAACCAAAAACAGGAGAAAATATATTGATCTACTTTCAAAACAAACACATCCAAAGCGTCTCATCAACAAATGAATCAATGTTATTCTGTAGGCATATAGGAGATGTGACCAAAAACAAAGAAATCCACTTGAAGCTGCAGAAAATGTTTTCTTTGATTTGGTTCTTATTGAATGTTCCTGTTTGAAACCTCCTCAATACAAGCATCTAGAAAAAAGAGCCTAAAGTCAATCAAAGCTGTTGTGAAGGAATGTGGTTGTTTCCTGGAAGACAAACACAAGAAAAGAAAAATCCTCTCATCAAGAGGAAACAGTGACTGGAATTGATTTTCTTCAATCAGAATTCTTGGTCAAACCATTTTTCTTCTCCAACTGGCAGATTTCTTTGGACTTATCTGCCAAAGCAGAAAGAATGTTGGACTTATTTCTGAGCGGCCTGTTTTTAGCAGAGTGAAGGTTTGGACTCCAACATCCTATGAGGTGATAGAATCAGGACTCACTTGGAAACGGCTCAAGTTTGAAAGGATTGGACCATTTCTTTCATCTTTAGTGGTTTGTAGAGATCAGGGGTTTCCAACTCAGTTTACCAGGGGCTCCAAGAAGCCAAAAATCCCATAGACGTCTATAGAGAAATAAACAGCTTTTTCTCAGTCCTATTTGTGGGAATAACCATTTTTTCTATGTTTTTAATAATCTTGATAATTCTCTTTTTTAGTGTAAAGCTATTCAAGTTATGAACTGACCAATCAGATGCTTCAATAAAAGTAGGTGGAGCTTGCTGGCCCCCCACATCTAACATTTCAAACGTTTGACAGATTTCAAGTGGTAGGGGCGTGGCCTTCCAACAAGCTCACTCCTGATTGGCCAAAAAGTAGTTGTAGTAGAAGCCTTGACTCAGACCGACTCGGACCAATCAGTGCTACGACTTGGAGCAGGAAGTGAACCATCTTCCATGGGTGATGTCACACTCTGAAAGGTCTTCAGGAACAGTTCAAATCATTTCTTGGAGGAAACATTGAAGATCAGGATCATTTCTCCCAAACATGACTCTTCTTGCCTCCTCCTTTCTAGCAGAGAACTGGCAGCGCTCCTCCTCCTCCTGCTCCTCCTCCTCTTCCTCCTCCTCCTGCTCCTCCTCTTCTTCCTCTTCCTCTTCCTCCTCTTCCTCCTCCTCCTGCTCCTCCTCTTCCTCCTCTTCCTCCTCCTCCTCTTCCTCCTCTTCCTCCTCCTCCTCTTCCTCCTCCTCCTCCTCCTCTTCCTCCTCCTCCTCCTCCTCCAGTAAATCTGGACCTAAACTTGGGACTTATTGGATTTCAGGGAGGAGTAGAACTTTTAGCACAAGTGTGTGCTTCCAAAAAAAGGCCCATGGCTTCAACATTTAGCTGTCTCCTCTTCCTCTCCCCGCCCTGAACTTGGCTTTCAGGTCAGAGCTGCATTTGAAGCACAGGAGGAGCATGTTGCTCCTCAAAGGTCAAGGGGTCAGGGATGGCAAACAGCTGTCCTGCTGTTGTGTCAAAGAATGCACCCAAATCTTTCTGTTTTTGACCCTTAGGGCTCCTTTCCTGTGTTTCTCTGGCTGGAGCTCAACAGATTGGGGCCCAGATCCATTTTTTACGGCCTGAACAGAACAAATTTGAAAGACTTTGGACAGAAATGGGCTTTAAACTCCCAACACTGCAAAAACAAGCCTCCTAGAAATGAGTCCAAAATTCTTCACATTTCAAATGAATTGTTTCAATCAGAAATGTTCAAATATTTGTCTGTAATTTCTTGTCTATTATTGGTTGAATACTATATATACTGGATCCTTCAACCCATTCTATTCCTGTTTCTCTTTCTTTATTCTAGGATCTTCCTCCATTTTTGGTGCTTAACAATTGTTCATCTATTTGAACCGTTCAACTATTCAAATGTTTCAGCTCTTTCAGCTTTTTCCAGCTGTGACTTTTGCTCCTTCAGATCCTTGAACTTTTCCAGATATTCCAGGATTTTCCAGATTTTTCACTAAAATGTCTTTTTTGTTATTGTGCTGTTTTTTAAAAAAAATAACTTTATTTGTGGTCAACGTTGATCATTTATTGATTGAATTTTTCCCTTTTTTCTCTGCCAATTTTGAAGTTTCATTTGTTTTCATCAATATAGCATCAACCCTGCAAATCCTGTTTCTGATCCTGATTTGACTCCACATCCAGTGGATTTTCTTCAGAAAGGAGCAGATTTGTCAAAGTTTTCTTGATCTGTGGAGAGCGACGGACACACCCATGAACCTGTTTACTGATCAACATGTTTACTGGACAGCTGCGGCTTCTCCTCTAATATTGCATCATGGATGTTTTTCACTCCTCAGATTGGTCCGGGACCGGAGGAGTTCCAGGCCAACTAAGCAGTTTTTCCTAATGAGGAGCTCCTCTCAGCCGCTGAGCATCATGGGAGTCCTTCCTGTTGGGTGAGGAGCAATCATTTGATCTGAAAGGGATCACTGTTTAGTTTTAGGACAATGTCTGCGTTCTTTCTGACAATAATAACAGTCATTCATAGAATGAATGAATCTTTTTCTGAATCAGAATAAACCAAATTAGTAGAGTTTGACCTTAGTTTAGATATATGCTAATTCATTCATTTCACCTTAGAAAAGGCACATTTCTAAGACTGGACCATTAATATTTATGGACTATACTATACAACTCATCAAACTACAATAGAATGATTTTTTCATCATTCAGATCATTTTGCAGTTCAACTTTGAACTTTTTTGAACTTTTCATTTGTCACAGCTCAGCTGCTCTGGTTCTCCTTTTTTCCCTGTTTTACTTTCAATAACAGCTGATTCAGTTGAAAACATGATTTATTGTGTTAAGGCTTTGGATTCATACAAAATAGAAAGCTTTATTGAAATCATCAATGGAACAAAAGGGAAACTCTCCCTGAAACTGTTTAACGGAAGAAAATCATTTTTTGTTCATTTAATTGATCAACTTTATTGATTGGTGTTATTCATTGAATTTATATTTTTATTTGAACATTTTTCTGTGATACAACCAATCAAATGTATTTTCTTCTGTCATTGTTAGTTTTTTTTTACCACGTTTTTATCTGTCTCTTCAAATGTCTTCATTTTCTGAATGTTTTCTATAAATTAACCTCTAGTCATGTCTGATAAACATCTGTTAAAAATGGATATTTGTAGAAAATAGATTGATTTGATTCAATTCCTGGTTGGAAATGGTGTAAATCCTGAATATTGATGTTTTCAAGCACATAAGTGATGGCTCAGCGGGTTTTTTCTCTGGAATGCTTTTGATTGACAGGCTTCCAAACACAAAGAACTTTGATCAACAGCCGCTTGATGAGAGTTAATAGAGAAGGAAACAAAAATGTCTTGAAAATGTGACATCACAAAGGGAAACCCATTTAAAAAAGGTGTTTTTTTTACTACATTACAAAAATCTATACCATTTGTTGTAAAAGGAAAAAAAACATGAAAAAATCTGTTTTTCTGGATGAAAAATGTGCTGAATACGAAGATGAATAAACCAAAATCTCATGTTTTTGGATGATTCTTCTTGCTTGGTAGATGCTTCTACTGGCTGTGTCTCTTTTGCCTTTGGGTCAAAGGAGAAATCCTTTTCTGGGAGAAACATTGAACCAGCTAGGGTTAAGTTTCCATTGACTTGACACTTTTCCAAATCCTGAGATCAGTGAACTGATCCATGTCCTTTGTTGATGTTTCTCCAAATGTTGAACTGTTGTCTTCACAGGTTTCATTTTAGACCCAAGGCTTTCAATGACAACAACTGTTGTTGGAAACATTTTAGGAAGTTGGTTACCGTTTTCATTCAAGACTGTGACATCAGCAAGTCGCTTTCATTGAATTCTTTGAGATTTTCTAAATGACATTTTTGAAACAAACCTACTTTATTCCTTTCTTAACTGGGAATCTTAGGGACGTTCTTTGTGGTAGGACGGTACTATTGGGAACAAAAACCAAAACACAAACTGAATTCATTCTATTATTCAATGTTTACCAAATCCCAGAAACTCTAATGTACCAAATAGAAACTCCTGTTCAATCAGATCAAAGGCTCAATAGAGTCAATGAACCCCCCTTCTTTCAATTCTATTCCATTTGATTGATGTAGTCCAATATTCCAACAATAGTCGTCTCAATTCTACCGGTAATTGTAGAATAAACACCAAATCCTAAAGAACATGAAGTCATCAATTCAATAGGTAATGGCTAAACTAAATGGAACAGACTAAAGTGACCTTTGACCCTCCTTCTCATACAGTCCAAACCAGTTCCCCTCTGGAGATCCAGGATGTAGACGAGTCGGCTCAGGACGCGTTCACCAGGTTCCACTCAGTTTTTGGAACCATCTGATGTCAAGTGTTCTCTAAAAACCAACAGTGGAATTTACCAATTCATTCAGACCAAAGGCAGTAGACAAATTGCTGCCTTTTATTGTCTGGATGCATTTTTGTTTTCAAATGTCTTCTGTTTTTACCGTCTCTATGTTGTTTTTTTTCTTTTCAATTGGTGGTGACTCATCACCATGGAAACACGTTGCTGTATTTGTGCATCAATCAAAAGTGTTGTCTGGTTCAAATCCCATCAGTGTCTCCAATGTTCATCCAAAAAGCCTTTACTAGGGTTTGAACACTGATTTAGCAATGGTTTTCCATAAGCTGCCACTGAATTTCCCAATCTAAAAAGAAACTCATTTCATGCAGACTGTTGGAGACGGTGCTGCTAATTCAAACCACATATTGATACTAGTGCTGTCATGCCATCCATTTATGAATCAGGACCTAGAATGATTTCATCTGTTTGGAATCTAACCTCATATTTGCTGTGAAAAGCCTCATTTGTAGGTATTTTGGTTCAGATTTGTGATATTGTTCCAAATACAACAAAAAAGTGGCTTTATGAAGTTCTCATTGTATCACACTTCCAACTTTGAATTTGATAGCAAGTTCAGACAAAACACAACAGAAATCAGAAATAATACAGTGAAAATTAGAAGGGGGGTCAGAGTAGGGGGGTCTGAGTAGGAGGAAGTCAGAGTAGGGGGGTTAGTGGAGGGTGGGTGGAAACTGGCCATGAAGGAGGAAGATGAGAGGAAGCACAGAAATGTGGCCAGTTTCCAAAGGGAGCATGGGGGAGAAGATGGGAGGAGTGAAGGATGGAGAGGATGAAGGTGGAGATAAAGGGAGGTGTGTTATAAAAGTTTCTGTTCCAAATCAATATTACCAACCTTCCTCCCCTGCTATATTTTGGTTTATAATAAATGTATTATGAGCTCACCTATCTATTCCACCTGCCCAAGTCTCCCCCTCTCTTCTTCCCCCCAGAGGGGCTGGTCACATGTTTGTGTTGTTTTCCATGTTTCTTTTCTGTGACCAGCCCCTCATCCTTCCTCCTCCTGTCCCTCTCCTTCACTCCATCTGTGCTGCTCTTCTCTATCCTCCAACCTTTTCTAGCATCTGCTGCTGCTTTCTCCCATTTCCTTGACCTTTGCCAACCAGACAAACTACACTGACCTTGATTGACCTTCAGTCTGACAGAGGTAAGTTACTGCCTCTGTCACAAGTTTGGAATTGAACCCTGCACTCCCACCCATAATAGCCTCTTCTCTACCACTGTGCTATACTTCCTAGAGCAGAACTGCAGCTCGTCGTTCTGATGAGGTGAAGATGTTAGACTCTCTGAAAAAACTTGGAGAGTTTCTTTCCAAATACATGCGGTGGGATTTGAACCCTCACTCATCTGCTTGTTAGATCAACTCTACAACGCTGAGCTGTTCTGCTTGTGTCAAATCAGCAGCTCGTCTCTCATTGAAGGTGAAGATGTTCTACACTTTGAAGAAAATGACAGAGATACTCAGTGGGATTTGAACCCTCAACGTTGTGAATGGAGGTCAGGCATCATTTCCCTGAACCCATCAGTCTGGCTTAGAGGAGCGGCTGGTGGTTCTGATGAGAGAAGATGTTCCACACTCTGAGAAATGTTTTAGATTCATGACTAAGATGAAAGTTGGGATTTGAACCATCAAGCTGGTGTTTAATGGTCAGGTGTGTTTGGACTGAATCCTATTGTCTGAACCAGACCTGCAGCTGGTGGTTCTGATGAGGTGAAGATGTTCCACACTCTGAAAAACAAATGATGATCTTCTGAACAAAGACTCTCAGTGGGATTTGAACCCTCAGGCTTCTGCCTGGAAGATCAAGTCACTAACACTGAGCTGTTCTGTCTGCATCACATCACTGCAGAAAAAGCAGCAATGATCATTTTAGAGTCCAGAAAAGCACATTTACTGATTCATAGCTGAGAACCAAACTTCTACTGTCAAAAATACCAACAGAATCCAAACATGAAGTCTGTGAGAGAGATGAAAATATTTGGGTCTAAAACAAACAAAAATACTCCAAGTTTCTACTTTCTAGAGTTTTTGGGGCTCACTACAAACTTGTGCAGGTTGGTGGATATTTTTACATCTTTTCTTTCCAAAGCTTCATATTTGGAAAAAATAAGTCATAAAAAGGATTTGGATAAATGATTCAAACATAGGAGCAGAAATAGAAGGTAATATTTGAGTAGGTCATAAAAAAACTTGAATTTTCAGCTTTTTAAAAGAAGGAAATCTTTGGACTCATTTAGAAGTTCTAAAAAATGTCCTAAATTTAAGTTGTAAAGAAGAAAATTCCTAATAAATATTGTATTTCTGCCATTTGAAATGTCATATTTATTCATCAAAGTGAATCAAATGTTTGTGGATAGAAAGGAAATGGTTTGAAAACGTTGGTCTGCTTCACAAAGTGGAACGACCTTCTTTACCTGAACTCACCTGGCAAAGCAATGATCACAGGTGTTTGAGATTGATGTCAGTGGTTCAGAGAGACACAATATCATCCATGAGTTGACCTGAAAAATACTGGAGATGAATATGAACTAGTTTGGATTTGATCCTTTACAGAGATGGATTCCTAAATCAATTCTTTCTGATTTTCAAAGGATACGACTATTTCATTCAAAATGGATTGACTTAGTTTGAACTTGAAATCTAAGGTGTTAGAGATTCATTTGACTTTCTAAAACCTGGAGTGCCACACTAAACCCCTCACGCCTGAGACTTTCCTTGAAGTGTCCAGTTCAATCCTTGAAGTGTCAAAGATTTGGGGTTTGACAGCAGTTTGAGCTATTCTTCTGTTATCTTGAATCGTGTTCTTGACAGTTTTCTGTTTGTTCTCTGAGTTCCTAGAAGAAAAGCTGTTTGTCTCTAGAAGACGTGAGCAACAGATGGGATTTGAACCTTAGAGCCTCACACTAACCACTACACCCATCAGGGCCACTCACACTGAAACGTCTTCTCGTGGTGCTTTGAACTTGACATTTTTGTCTGTCAACTTCAAATGTTTGCTCTAGGAGAATTGAACCAGCAACCTCTGAGTTAGATGACAGTTCACCAACAGTCTGAGTTATTGCAGCACGTTATCTCAGCACTTCAAAGATTTTCTGTTTCTACTTTGACTGAGTTCCTTTGAAGCCTGAAATGAATCCTGAGCAACAGACGGGAATTGAAACCTTTCACGGTAGAACTTCACAGTGCAACACAAACCCACTGCACCACAGAGCCCTTCAGCAGCTCTGTTCTCATGGAGCTTTAGACTGAACATCTGGAGGAGATCCATCAGCTAAATGACAGAAACAAAGTGGAGGACATGATGGAACTCCTCCTCCTCCTCCTCCTTCTCCTCCTCCTTCTCCTCCTCTTCCTCCTCCTCCTCCTCCTCCTCCTCCTCCTCCTCCTCCTCCTCCTCCTGCTGTCAGAAATTGTTGCTGAGTGAGGATGAGTTGAGGTGGCTCTACATGAACAGCTGGGAACTCTTCCTCATCCTCATTCATCTTCCTCATCATTTTAAACTTCACTTTTAAATGTTAAAATGGTTTAAGATGCTAAACAAACATCTGCGCAGACGTGGCAGCTGAGGCAGGAGCGCGCAGCCGGCGCTTAACGCCCAGCGGATCCCAATAATAACTCTGCCCCCCCCCGCATTCTGCTGGAATCTTCCTGCTGCCTCCGTGGTTTGGATCCTTTAACTAGATTCTTGGAGCAGATTTTTATTTACTTACTGAACTTCGTTTTCTCTTAAATTTAACAGGATGTACTTTAATACATTTTTACTTTAGATTTTTATCTTTGTGCTTTTTTCTATTTTTATTTGCTTTTAAAATAAAAATGACTTGAAGCATCAGTTTCCTGTAGTTTGACCTAACAATGTCAAAGTAGACAAAGATTGTATCTTTATTACACAATTGTTTGTATTATTATCTAAAGTCCATGATGTTTAATTTTCTTTTATGTTGTTCATGGATGTGTATTTTTATATATATTTAATTTTTGTTTTAATTTTTTACATTTTTCTGCAATATGTACACATTTCAATTCCCCCTGAGACTTTCACATTGTTGTTGTATTATGTTGTTTGTTAATAAAGTCTGAAAAAAAAATCAATTTCCATCGGCGGACGGGAATCAAACCTGCAGGAGGCACAGCAGCTGCAGTTACCGGTGACTGCCACGAGAGGGCGCCAAACAGCTGCATATTCCAATCTGCTGCCTGGAACAAACGTCAACACTTTCCATTCAACGACCGACAAGAAGAGCATTTCAAATAGACAACGTGTGGAGAAAAGACAGACGTGTAATGTAGCCAGTTCTCTGACCGAGTCCTCATGAGAGACACGCACATGT
>JALJSC010000198.1:0-35000 GCA_023969325.1 Oryzias curvinotus | reverse complement strand
ATTTCATCAAATCATCTTGGGATTAGATCTTAAATTCTAGTTTTCATTCAGTAAAGTCTTTTTTTCAGAGAACAAACCTGCCTGAATGGTGGTTTCTTAGTGAGTGGGAGGAGCTTGATCCAAGGCTGCTTCTGACCTTCTGCTTTTGCCTTTTATGTGTTTAAAATTTAACAGCAACAAAGTCAGAGTTGGTGATGTTTTCGGGCAGTTGCACGTCTTTCTCTGAGTGCATGTTTTGAAGGTCAAAGGTCAGACGGAGCAGTTTTCAGCTCTAGAAACTAAGAAGAGGAAGGTTTCAATGCTGAAGAACTCAACCAAACAGCAGCAGGAACTGGATTTTTCCAAAACTCCTTTTCAATTACCTTGTCATAAATGCATGGAGGAAATGCAGAAACACAGCTGACATGTAGACTGTCCAGAACCGTTTGACGGCTCTTTCTTCTTCATTTCAGCTTCCTCGTGCTAAAGAGTCCAACCATAGAGGCTCATTGTTCCTCTTATGGTACTGCTGTTCCAAAAACAAAAGAGCACTTTGGTTACATTTGCATAAAAACTGACAAACAAGTTTCAAGGCAAAAGCAGAACTTTCAGAATAAGCTCCACATTTAGAAAAACTAAACATCATAAAACAACACAAAAACAGATACCAACTGTTAAACACGGGAGAAGAGGGAACATGGTTTTGGGCTCCTTTTTAACTCATTTTCACAGAGTGAACACCAAAAACTTAAGTCTTTTCGTAATTCTGAAATTTTTTGTCAACTTTCACTCAGTGAACTACAACATTTCAGTACATAAACATTTTTATCTTCGTCTTTTTCAGACCTGCTGTGGTTTTTCCTCAGGTGAATCCACAAGGTCTTTCAGAATGATCCAGATTCAGAAAGTTGACATCAAAGTTTTATGATAAAGAATGAAGTCCATGTTGTCCTTGGGAGACATTAGCTGTAGAGAACGTTTGGCCTCATTTGGAGAAAGCCCTGGCTGCAGCCTGCAGAATTGCTCAACATAGTGGAATGCTGGAACGCTGAGGAATGTGAACACGCTGTGGAATGTTAACCCCGCCCACGTTGAGCCTGTGCATTTGATTCACCTTTGTGCAGTAGTTATTGCAGGAAAGGGGAAGAATCCGTGGAGCACATTTTGTGTCATTGGTAACTGTATGAGGAAGAAAGAGAACAAAGAGGAGGAAAATTTGAATGATGAGAAAGGATAAGAAAAAAAATGATTCAAGCCCCTCTTTCATGTAACACAATAAAATTCTGTTTGTTTTATTTAAAAATATTTATTTTAAAAGAATGTATCTACATTTATTTGACCTAACACAAAATGTATTAATAGTTTCCCCTATAACTCCAGTAATCCAAAATAATTGAGTTCAAGTAAAGGACAAGTAAGGGACATACTGTTGATGCTGTTTTCCTCTTTCTCTTTATTCTTTTTGCCGTCTTACGGCTGCAATTTTCACCTATTTTAACCATTCAACTATTAAAATGTTCAACGCCTTCGTCTAATGGCTGGTATGACTTTTGGTCCTTCAAATCCTTCGATTTTTCAAAAGTGAAAACTTCCGTTAGTTTTTTCCACATAAAAAACGAACTGTGGCATGAAATCGTTTCAACTCGGCTTCTCCCAATAAGACGATACACGATGAGCCTCATTTCTGTAGATAATGAATCTATTTATTTATACTGGCCACTGTTCGTTGTCACAAAAGTGTTAGCTCAGTGGACTAGTTAGTGGGATTAACATTCACACCTTTTGAGTTTGAGGCTGGCTTCAGACTGCTGTTGCCTTTCTTGATAAAATTGAGTTTGACTAACTCAATTATATTTCGTTACATGGAAGAATTTTCTCTGAGGTGGGGTTACTCATATTTATTGAATGGAAATCCTGCCCACAATTAAATTGAGTTCATCTAATGTGTTATTTTTTTAAGTCCGTGAGGCCAGACAGAATGTATTAACTCCCTAATACCTGCACATGGAAACTTGTAAAAGGCATAAGAAGACAGCAATCACCGTATAAATTCTCTAATTCAATTAAATATTTTTTTTTTATTTAGCGCAAATTTGAACTACTTCATACCGGTAATTGTAAGGTAAACATACAGTGAAAAAGAGATCATGAATACAAAGAATGCATTAAATTAATACTAAACTTTAACAAAACAGACTAAACTAAACTGATATTCCTGCCCTTAGACCCCCCCTTCAAGGTAAGAAAAAACTCCTTAAAAACCAGTAGGTGGCAATATTGCACATGGAAACTTGTAAAACCAAAGAAGAAGACAGGCTCAGCATGGGCGGGGTTAACATTCCACAGCGTGTTCATTCCTCAGCGTTCCAGCATTCCACTATGTTGTGCAATTCTGCAGGCTGCAGCCAGGGGTAGTCGCTCATTTCAGTCTGTAAAGTTTTCCTTTCCTGTAAAGTGAAACAGAGACTCTTTCAGGTTTCTGGGAGGAGACTAACACAAACACACCCATAATGGGGCGGAGCTCTGCTCAGGTATTCCTGAATCAGGAAATGAGGAAGTTGAGAGTTTTCCTCCGTGTCAGAGCAGACAGAGCAGGACTTTCTTCTTCTCCACGGTGAGTCTTTGTGTTTCTGTTGTCTTCTCCACTCATGATGAAGGCCGTGACGGGTCTGTGTGTTCTCCTCTGTGAGGAAGAGGAGCAGCAGAGGAAGAGCTCAGACTGAAATTTGTCTTTAACTTGTTCTTCTGTTCAAAAAGAAAATAGTTCTTCCAAAAAGCAGCAGCTAAAGGTCACTGAAGGTCACCTTTCTGACAGAAAAACAAACTCAGACACACAAGGAGACCACAATTCAGCTGTCAGATCTGCCCTGAAGGACAAACTTTAAGTTCTGCTGGATCCTTGTTCTTCCAAACAGTTGGTGACTCTGCTCCACCCTTTCTCTCAGCTCAGATTTAAATGTAATCAAATTAAATTCAAATGATGTGTGAGAGGCTGTGGAAGCTCCTCAGTGGTTGATGAAGAGGGAGCAGAACAGAAAGGTGCAGAGGAGAGGGCTGGGGCAAGGCATTACTCAGAAGATGGCCTTCACCACACAAATTTGGGGAATCACGTGTAATGTTCTGCTGGGTCATATTCATGATCAGAGAAGAAGTAATGAGATGTATCCATTTAAACAATAAAGGTGCTGTGTGGATGTTTTGATAGCTTTAGGAGCAGTGGATGAGACGTTTTATTATGTGCATTTATGTCGGGGGGGGCGTTTTTTACATGCCCCCATACCCCTATGGAATTAGGTAGTTGTGCCTCTGTTTGAATTGAATCACCTTCAAAGGGTTTCCTTACAAAGCAGAAGGTCACATGACCTCACCTTTCTCAGTCACTGAGATCAACAATCTGTCTATCAGCTTGAAGCTCCGCCCCTCCTCTCAGCTGCTGTTAGGTGGTGTCAGGTTTCTCGCTGAACCTGTTCTCTGTCTTTAGTTCAAGAAATCTCAGATTTCTGTTTCTCAGCTTCTTTGTGTCTGGAGGTTCTTCTCAGGTCTGATCTCAGCATCTTCATCAGTAGCCGCGTTTCCATGGGCAAAAGTAATCGGAAAGAATGCCTGATCGGAAAGAAAATGTGTCATGTAAACGCGCCGTTCGGAATAGTCTGCCCCGGTCAGACTCGTTCGGATTAAACTTTCTTTCCGATCGAGATAGGTGGGTTATACCGATCCTTTATCCGATCGTGGAGCATGTAAACTGTTCATTCTGATCGTGTGTCACTTCTGCTCTGGTTTACGTCATTCATAGATGGTGTTTCACTGAGAGAAAGCTTTGGAGCTCAAACAGGACCGATCAGCTGTTCTACGGCGGCCCCCTGAAAAGCACCGCTCCGCTCTCGCCCCGCTGACTCTCTACCTCTCTCCCCTTCATGAGGGGTATGCGGGGCAGCAGCGCTTCTGTCCACTGGCACCAGAGCCCCACTGCCAGTGGACCAAGTGAGCAGAGGAGCTGGATAACTTTGTGTGTGAGGGGAGGGAGGGATGCTTTGTTACGTGTGCGTTTTGTTGTTTTGTTATGTGTGGGAGAATTCAGACTGTGATCCGTCCCGCCGCTCTGGGTTAGCGGCTGCAGGACTCAGGAGGAACCGTGTTCGAGTAGAGCTCGGGCCGCTAGCTCACAGCTTTGGGGCGGTGTGTGAACTTTTCAGAGCAGAAATAAATGTCTCTCAGTCCCTAGAAACAGTTCAAACAATAACGTGGATTTGTGTTTCCAGCTGTCTCCCGACAAAATGTTTCCCCGCACGGTCCTGGATTTTATGTCCATCAAGGCTAGCCTAATGTTGTTAGCCCTTGTTTATTATAGCCTGTCCTAACTCTTCCAGCTCGGTTCTTCAACATAAAAAGCACTGTCCACACGGATTAAATAAAACGATGAGTGAACAGGCGCTTCATAATATTAATTACATTAATAAAAAGCACGTTTGGAAGATCGCCTCGTATTACGGAGCTGCTGCATAAAAGTCTGTGGCAGCGGTCTGTCTGCAACAGGATGTATCTCTTCGGGGGGGGAGGGGGGGGGGTACCACTACTGCGCATGCCCAAATGATTTATTCTGACCAAAGGTGTGAGCCATGGGAACGTTTGTTCTAATCGGAAAAAGGTTTTCTGTGCCCATGTGCACGGGTGAATTTTAACCCGACCATTGATCCCATCAAGATATTTTACCCATGTAAACGCGGCTACAGATCCTGAAGTCTTCATCAAATCTCTAAATCCAGAGCTGCTCAGCCTGCAGCTCTCTGCTCGTTTCTGCATCTCAGAGGAAGAATTCATGTCTTTCTTTCTTTTCTCCTCATTTTTTGATTTCTGTCTGTTTTTCTTTCTTAGCAAAAAACAAACAATACCCTACAGATTTTACAATTAAATATTTAAATATAGGTTGACTTGTTTATGTACCGTTGAAATAATCAATAAATGGTTGCCATGTTTCATAAAGAAGGTGTTCTTGCTGTCTCAATAAAAATGAAACATTTTCAAAATTTAAATATTCCATGTTTCTTACCAAATGTTGGGGGAAATTTGCTTTTCCAATTAAGTAGGATTAGACGTCTGGCCAATACAGTAACACAACTTAAGACATTTTTTTGTTTACTGTTTAAAAACATTCCAGTACTTGGCACTCCAAATAGTCCCGCTAGCTATAGGGTCCAATCGGAGTTTAACCCTAAATATTATGGACAATATTTCAAATAGTTTTTTCCAATAGGGAATGATTTTGTTGCAGTTCCAAAATGTGTGGGATGTTCACATGAGGGGTCCACTCCTGAAAACATTCTTGATCATCTTATTCTAGACAAGTGGAGTCTGTGAAGGATTTTGAACTGGATTAAACCATGTCTGCTCCACACTGTTGAGGAGTGAACTTGTTGCTGAGCCTTTATCCACTGTACTTCCATAATTGTTGTCAAGTCCAAACTCCAGGAAGCATGTTTAAACTCCCCTGATTTTAACCCTGAACTCTGGCTGAAATCCGCCTGAACTTGTTTACTCTGGGTATGTTGGTTCCAAAAGACCAGATATAAGTTAGCGTAAATACGCTCCACTTGGTAACCGTGCACGGCAAGTAGAGATCGCAGATTTTTGCAGTCACCATGGAAACGTGCCGACTGTGTGTCTGATCAGAGCTCGGACTTCCAGCTCACACAGCGGCTTTGGGGCGGTTTGTGAGCTTATCAGAGCAGAACTGTCGCTCAGTCCTTAAACCATTTAAACATTCATTTGCATTCATTCATTTTCTTGACCGTTTTTCCCTTTCGGGGTCACGGGGCTGCTGGAGCCTATCCCGGCCACTTGTGGGCGAAGGCAGGGGATCCCCTGGACAGGTCACCAGTCTGTCACAGGGTAGAATATCCTCAATCACACATCCATTCACCTCACACTCACACCTATGGTCAATTTAGAGTTTCCAATTAACCTATGAAGCATGTTTTTGGATGGTGGGAGGAAGCCAGAGATGCTGGAGAGAACCCACGCATACACGGGGAGAACATGCAAACTCCATACAGAAAGGTCCCCCATTGATGTATTTTTCATGTCCCCCAGCCGGGACTTGAACTGGAGGCCTTCTTGCTGTGAGGCAAGAGTGCTAACCACTGCGCCACTGTGCAACCCATTTAAACAATCACGTGGATTTGTGTTTCCAGTTGTGTCCCGACAAATAAATGCTGCTGATATTCCCACATATTTACGTGCAGCCAAGATGCAGATTGCAGCATTTCCCGCATGGATTTTATGTTTTTTAAACAAGGCTAAATGTTGTTAGCGCGTGTTAGCCTTCTCTTAACCCTGGATTCTTCCAGTTCCGTTCTTCAACAGAAAAATCAGTGACCACACGGATTAAAATTAAAATGATGAGTGAACAGGTGCTTCAAAATATTCATAACATTAAGAAAAGCACGTTTGGAAGATCGTCTTGTATTTTACCGAACTGCTGCTTAAATGTACATGGCAGCTCAGTTTGTTTACAGCAGGAATCATTTCCTCTTCCGGTATTTTAAAGAGAAGGGCGCATGCCCAAATGATTTATTCCGACTGAATATGTGACCCATGTGAACGTTCGTTCCAATCAGAAAAGTTTTTCTGGGCCAAAGTACACGGTTGAATTCTAATCCGACCATTGATCCAAAAAGGGTATTTTGTGCATACTACCTATTGACCCACTTTTAGCGTTGAGTACCGTCTGCCGGTATTGAACCAGCCCCGGGGCCACATTCTTCAAGACCGCAGTATCGTTAAGATCTGGTTCTGCTATCGGTACTGGAGAAGTTACTTTTTCTTTTTTTTTTTGTGTGTCCCAAAAGATATAAGCGTTATCTGCCATATTTAACTCACCAAGTCAGTCAATTTTCCGTTAATTAATGATGATAATAATTTCTGTATTCTCATTGAAGCGGAGAGCTCTGTCTGTCTATTTGTGTGCACTGGGGGCGGGGCTGTTGTTTAGACAGCACGCACAAGACAAGGCAGCGCACACACAGAGGTGATCTCGTAGGGGTCACGTGAGCGCCCTAGACTAAGAACACCCGCTTCTGCATTAAATTAATGACGTTTGCGTCAAGGAGCCCCTACCATGCTGTCACTTTGCTGCTACAATGACCGTATGTTGCGCTGTTTGTGTAGAACACACTGGAGCAGCGTGTTCTACACAAAACAAACAGGTAGAAAGGCAGGGCTTAGATTCACCTATGATTCCAGACCCGCGACAAACTATCAGCTGCTTCCTAATTATTAATAATAATTAATAACTAATGATAGTTGTTATCCGTAAAATTAATATCATTTATTGGGTTTACTGGATTGAAACGAAAATAAATAAACCCGCGAGGTTCTGCTCGCCATCAGCGGAACCACTGTTTCGGACCATTTTCTGAGGGATATACCAGTTGAACTACATGACTGCGGTCTGCACCAGACAGAGTTGAGGCGCCACAGGCGGTGCATGAGGAAGCAAAAGAGGGGGAAGCGTGGAGGCATCCGTGCTAGGCTAGCAGCTATTCCTTACGGGCCAGCTATCCCAACAATAACACTTGCCAATGTACGATCTCTGGACAATAAACTGGACTATATATCCGCCTGCTATGCAGATACATCCCTCCCAGCTCCACCACCAACAGGAGTGAGGCTCTGTATGAACTACACCAGCACATCAGTGAGCAGCAGACAGCACACCCCGATGCCTTCCTCATCCTGGCCGGGGACTTTAAACATGCAAACCCCAAGAGCGTGTTTCCACGACTCCATGCACATATCAGCTTCCCCACAAGAGGTAAAAACATCTTGGACAATGTTTACACCGCACACAATGGAACCTACAAAGCCCTTCCCATCCCCCACCTGGCCGCCTCAGACCACACCACTGTCATGCTAATGCCAGCATACAGGCCAAAGGTGAAAGGTAAGCACTCCAGGAAGGTGGCTGACCGATTCAGAGACAGCAGTGACACCAGGAACCTGTGGCAGGGCATCCAGACCATCACGGATTACAAGCCTGCCCCACAGGCCTTTGACAACTTAACCCCTCTGCTGGACAAGCTAAACACCTTCTTTCCCAGCTTCGAGGCAAACAAGCACAGAAGACTCCTCCCCCTCCCAGTGACCTGGCACTGACGCTATCACGTGACAGCGTGAGGCGCTTACTGGAAAGGATAAAACCACAGACAGACCCAGGACCTGACAACTTTCCTGGCTGTGTCCTGAAGAACTGTCCTGATGAGCTCACAGATGTCATCACCGACATCTTCAACCTCTCATTGAGCCAGGCTGTTATCCCCCCATGCTTCAAAGGCCCCGTCATCCCGGTCCCAAAGAAGTAATCTCCCTCCTGCTACAATGACTACCACCCAATCGCTCTCACCCCCATTCTCATGAAGTGCTTTGAGCGGCTGGTCATGCAGCACATCAAGTCTACCCTCCCCCCCACTCTGGACCCCTCACTCACCTGGAAACAAAAGTTTCTCGTGTCAGAATGCTGTTCATTGACTTCAGCTCCGCCTTCAATACAGTCACCCCCCAGCAGCTCATCCATAAGCTAGACCAGCTAGGACTCAACACCTCCCTGTGCAACTGGCTTCTGGACTTTCTGACAGGGAGACCACAGGCAGTTCGTGTCAGCAGCAACACCTCCAGCACCATTACAATTAACACAGGGGTCCCCCAAGGATGTGTGCTGAGCCCCCTTTACTCTGCTGACCCACGACAGCTCCCCAACATCAAGCACCAACCTCTTCATCAAGTTTGCAGATGACACAACAGTGGTGGGTCTCATCAACAACAACGATGAGACCACCTACAGGAGTGAGGTGAGCAGGCTGGCTCTGTGGTGCAAAGACAATAATCTCCACCTGAATGTGGAGAAGACAAAGGAGATGGTTGTGGACTTCAGGAGAACTCCCACCCCCCACGCTCCACTGATCGTCAATGGTGCTGCTGTGGAGAGGGTGAGCTGCACCAAGTTCCTGGGGGGGCACATCTCCGACGACCTGTCTTGGAACCAAAACACAGCATCACTGGCCAAGAAATCCCAACAATGCCTGTACTTCCTCCGCAAACTGAAGAGGGCCAGAGCTCCTCCCCCCATCATGCAGACCTTCTACAAGGGGGGGCCATCGAGAGCATCCTGACCAGCTGCATCACCGTGTGGTACGGAGCCTGCACCCCGTCCTGCTGGAAGACTGCAGCACATTGTGAGAACAGCTGAGAAGATCATCGGTGTCCCTCTCACTGGCCTCTCGGACATCTATCACTCCCCCCTCCCACCCATCCCAGAGACACTTCAACCTGCTGCCATCAGGGAGGAGGCTGCAAAGTCTCCAGGCCAGAACCAGCAGACTCGAGGACAGTTTCCTCCATCAGGCAATAAGGACACTCAGCTCCCTCCCTGCCCTCCTCCCTCTGCCCCCTCCACTCCTTGCTACAAACTCACATTGAAAACTTAAAACCTGTTCAGAACACCATATTCAACCAAAGACTGCTATCACTGACTCATCCACTTACTGTTTTCAGCACTGTTGTCACTTTAACCATGTCATTGCTCTTTTGCACTGTTTAGACTACTGTTATTCTTCTTATTATTACTGTCATTTTATCTATTTTGTTTATGTTGCTTATTTATTATTTTATATGCTGCTTGCACTGTGGGGTGATAGAAAAGCAATTTCATCTGTGCTGTATGTCTTGTGCATGCAGCATATTTGACAAAAAAAGCGGACTTTGACTTTGACTTGTTGGACCGGACGTAAAAGGAAAATAGAGAGTGGGAGGTTAAAGATGGGGAATAAGGGGATAAAAGTATTTTTAATGCAGCTGCTTCTTGATGGCAAACTTTGCAATTTAGGGGATTTCTCCTATGTGCAGGGAGGAGGAGGAGAAGGAGGAGGGGGAGCTCTTCCCAAGTTTTGAAGAAGCAGGAGGGAGAAAGCAGAGTTTGTCTGAGGAGTCAGATGGAAGTTCCACCTGATTTCTTCTTCTTCCATCATGGTGAGTCTTTGTGAAAATGTTTTCTATTGTCTTCTTGTGATGAAGGTGTTGTGTTAAATAAAATAAAAGAATAAAATAAAAAGAATCACTTACTAGAACCAAAAAGCTAAAATAGGTCTAGCTTGTTCTCTGATCCTCTGAGAATTGCTGATCTCTGTCTGTAACTGAAGCAGAGGAGAAAACAGCTGCAGGGATCATGGGAAGTTTGAACTGTTGTTGTGTTTCAGTCAATAACGTTTTCTGACTTCAGCTGTTGCAGTTCTTGATATCATGCAGTCAGTGAGCTGAAGAATGTTTCCTCTATGTCCTCTTTAAAGGCTGTGCACTGATTTTTATGGTCTGGATCTGATGCTTCATCCTTTTCTGTAGAATCAGCTGCAGACTGGAGGCTTAAACAGACATGTTCATCACTGGAATAAAAACTTAGCTTCTTAACAGAAAAGAAGATTTCTGCAGAAGAATCTGATTCCTGCTGCACTAAAACAAAAAGCTGTGATGACAAACATTCAGACTCAAAATCTGTGAAAAAATAAAAAAAACGTGTTACACCTTGTTTTTGTAAAATAAATCAAACCCTTCATATCAATTTTAACAAACAATACTAGTGAAGTTCCACCTGAGCTGAAGCATTTTTATTTTTATTTCTGTGATATGAAAATCTTTTTCTTCCTCAGATACATTTGTTTTACTGTAACCTTTAACCTTTTTGACGGAAACACCCTGAAAGGAGTTTGTTTGACAAGGTTAGACTCCAGAGTTTAAAAAAGTCTTTTTCATGAAGACCGCTGTTCAGTGACAAAGCGCCGCCCGGGTCGACCGCCCACATCGCCCATATCAAAAACCGCCACTGCTGCTGTTGGTGACGTGATGACTTCTGCTGCATGTAGAAACCTGCAAAAGCAGAGCTTTAGCTTGTTTGCTGATCTCTATCTGTAACTGAAGTATGTGATAAAATCTTTTTCATCAAGCGACTGTTGGTGACGTGATGACTGTAGATTTTTGCTGCTCCTGCATGTAGAAACTCGCACAGGGAAGAGCTCTGCTGAAGAATCTGTTCATGTTCTGACTTGTCAGAGACAAGATTTCTGTTAGATAACTCACAGACATCAATCATAGATGTCTACTCGACATTCAGAGACAACTCTATTTTTTTACTCAATTTGAAAGGGGTATGGAATTTATTCAGTATCAATTATCAGAAATGCACACAACTGGTTTCATAAATACACACACTCTGATTCAAAACTGTAATTTTACGCAAACGTGCAATATCAATTTGGAAATGCACATGTTGCACAAATGTACACCCTGTGTTTCACAAACGCACACGTTGTGTTTCACACACGCTTACTAAATGTTTCACACATGCATAATAAGTGTCTCTCACAAATGTGCATGCTGTTTCCACAAAAAAAAGAGAAGCACAATAGCTGCTTCACAAACATGATTTTTTGGTACACTTGGAATATAAACTCACAGATCGTGCACATTTTAGAATGTGCATTCACAAACTGCTCTCATTTCTGAATCTCCCCACATTTATGTCTATTAAGACTCTTATTAATTCAGGTTGATTCCATCATTGTATTAGGTTTAGGGGATGTCATCTGGACTTAGTTTTTAAAGTTAGGAAACGTTTTGCCTCTTATCCAAGAGGCTTTGTCAATTCTGAATTAGCTGGTAAAAGAGCTGGTATATGCGCTCATGAGGGAGGAGTCAAACATGAAACTGGATATTATTTTCTGGTGTTTTTACTTAAGATGTGGGAAAAATGTGGAGTACTGGCAGCTTACCATAGCAGTCAGTATAATAGCCGTTTAAGTCTAATCACTGCATTAAGAGTGATGCTGCAATTGGGCAATAGTGTTCTCCCCTTCCTCACGCTGCCTGTATCTACGCTCCTCAACTACACATTAGGCGCACCGCCTCATAGGGCACCCCCTTGTGTTTGGAAGCAAAATTAATACTTTTAAATGCGCCTTATAGTCGTGAAAATACGGTACTTAGTTACAGGAAACCGACCACGTGACCGTGAAGCTCTAACCTCAACCTCTCTAAAGGCCTAAGAACCATCCACATAATTCATTTTTTTATTTAATTATTTTTTTGTACAACTTGTTCTGTCCAACAACTGAGCAAACAGATCAGAGCTGAAGGCCTTTTGTGTTGGACAGGTTTTACTTTCACAAAAAGAGGATATATAACTTTGAGAAATCAGAGTGTAGATTTGTATAAACCCCTTTTTGTTTCATTATGTTTTATTTATTTGTTACATTTAGTGTGTGTGGGGAGGGAGAGGGGAAGAATGTGAGGGGGGGGAGTAAAGAGAAGAGAGGTGACAAAGGGGGGGATACAAGCACTGATTTGCATAAGTTATTATTTTAAGATGTAACAATTATACCAGATCTGCTGGAAAGACTAATATTACATCTAAGGTGAAGTTCTGACACTAAGATGAGCAGAAGACATCTGTCCATCAATACACTGTGGGTTAGGAGGAGGGCTAAAGCAGACAGGGAGCAGTGTGCATGTGCACGTGGGGGTGGAAATACATGCATGCTGCCGAAGTGAACCGTGTGTTCATAAGGGGAACCAGATCCTCCCCAGTCCGACCAGCCAGACCAGGAGAGGGGAGGAGAGACCCCCAGGCCAGGAGCGCCCACGGCGTCAGGACCCAAGCAGCCTGGGAGGGGACCGCCCACCCACCCAGCCAGGCGCAAAGAAGGCCCGACGCCCAAAGGCATAAGCCAACCCGGCGTCCGGCCCCCAAGCCACAGGACAGGAGCACTTAGCTGTACCAGGCGGCAGCCATGGGGGCCACCGGGCGCCGGACACCGAGACAAGGGCCAAGGACGAGGCCAGGGCACCGAGAACCCATGAGCCGCCCACCACCCGACCGGGGCGCCCCGTCTCCGCGAGCCAGCCCCGGCACCCAACCCGAGCAACCCAGAGATTGCCGCACACCCACAGCTCAACCCCCCTCCCCCCATACCCCTACCCTCTACAACCCTCTTCACCCGCCTTATCCGAGCCCTCCTCCCATATCCCTCTTAATGCCCTCCCCACTCTGTGATGGAGAGGGAGAGCACCAGAGGATCCCAGCGAGCCAGCCCCCAGGTCCATCCCACCCAGTGACGTGCAGTCAGGAGAGGCAGGTGAGGCACAGCCTCACCTGTCATTATGGGAAGAAAACAGAAAAAAGAAATTCATTTATTATATTTAATCAATAATTTGTGCTTTGCAGTCATTTTCCATTTAAATGTACCATTTTTGGGTGTTTTTTCTTTTCAAAATCGCTGTATTTCCGCATTTGCCGTTCAGATACTAAGAAGCGACGTTCGATGAGGCACCAGCCCGCTGAGCCTCACCTGGGATAGCGCAATACCTATGCAGTCAGACGGTACTGCTGTCTCTCTGTATGTCAGTTCAATCACTTGTACTATATGAGCTGAGTTTACATAATTGAGGAGATGTATATGATGTACAGTGTTTGTTTTAATAAATAACTGTATGTTAGGGACGTGTTTCTTGTGCTGAGCGCTAAACGCCAGCAAAAATGCAGCTGGTTGAGGCCAGCAGTTCTCGTGCCTCATGTTAGGGGGCGCTGGTGAGCCCTGAGATTATGACGCCAAAAAATAATAGAATAAGAGATAGCAAGCAGCAAGTCATTTTCTTCAGAAGGAGCGGCGTATGAACTTTATTTACAAGTAAAGGTAATATAATAATAAGGTTTGTGCTTTTTTCTATGCTGCAGTTTATATATGAAAAAAAACATGTTGAAATGATATTTTAAACAAAAAACGTTAACTGTTGTCAATCAAATGGTGAATAAATTACTCAGTATGGTTCATATGTTTGTAAATCTGACTGATGACGTCAGTGCCTCACCAGCAATTAACCTCACCGCACGTCACTGATCCCACCCATGCACTCTCGCACACATACCCACAATCTTCTGGTTGCCCCCCACCCCACCCCCTGTCACCATGCAGTAACCCCCTCCAGCCGACCGACCCCCCCAGCGCCCCACCATTCATGCCCTGACATTCTTAAGGACAAGCACACCCCCCCAGGGCACACCCCCCCCTAAAAAATGAATGGAGAACCAAAAATAGTTTTTTTTAAAAATCCACATAATTCTCAGTAATCCGATGTTCAAATAATATTTAACTGTCAAAGATTAGTAAAAATAAGTCTCAAAAGTCATTTTGAGCTGGCATTAAATGATTATTGTGGATAATAACAGAATCACAAATCACAAATAAACAGGACTTTTCCATGATGGCTCATGGTTGCGCCAACTGAAGTGGCAGCAAGTTCGTGTAGCGCTGTCTTTTTGCTGTTAAATATGGGTTTTCTTTCTCATTTTTTTAACCAAAATTTGCATCTACAAGCACTCGAGAGATATCCTCGAGACCGAGGATATCAAACCAATTTAAATATCTGATCCCTCTGGAGATTAAGAGGCCCTTCCGTGGATGCCGCGCTTTAGCTAAGCTAAAGGCTAGAAGGTGGAGAAACAAGCCCTCCGTGTCATTGATTATCATGGGGAATGTAAACTCTCTACCGAACTAGTGTGAGGAGCTGGTGGCCTTTGTAAAAACTGACGAGGCTTACCGTGTGAGTTTATATCTGCTCTTGGAGAGCTGGCTGACTGACGTGAGCCCTGACTCAGCATCCCCGGCTACGCACTCGTCAGAGCGGACAGAGCGATGGAACTATGTGGAAAAACGAAGGATGGTGAACTTGCTGTGGTGGTCAGCAACAAGTGGTTCCATCATAGTCACATCCTGGTCAAAAACAAGATCTGCACTCGTGATGTGGAGCTCTTGGTGATCGATATAAGACCATGCTATCTTCCACAAGAGTATTCCAACGTAGTCGCCATTGTTATTTACATTCCGCTGTGGCCGGACCCATCGTCAGCGTGTGACGTCATCCAGGAAGTGACAGCAATACTGTGATATTTTCCCTGCTCTTAACAGCAGATAAACAGTTCATGGAGTTTGGAGTGTAGCGCTGGGCCACCATGCTTCCATAAATCTGGTGGAATGATGTCATATCCTGCAGCCGTGCCACTTTTCAGTTGCTTAATGGCTCTTGAGATCTCTTCCATAGAAGGCGCCACATCCAGTTCCTCCTTGAGTGGTTGCTAGGGAATACGGAGAATTGCTGACACGCCGACAACGTGATCAGCGCTGTAGAGAGCTTTAAAGTGTTCAGTCCAGAAGCGTTAGAAGCGTCCATCCGTCTAATTTCAATTTTCAATTTATTTGTTTAGAGGATAAGCCCCTTGAGATGTGTCATCTCGTTTTCAAGGGGGTCCTCAAAATACAACAAAACAAGCAAATAAATAACCGACAGGTACAGCTGAGCAAGTTTTTCATATATCAAAACAAGACGAAAAAGAACTTAAAATGTACAAGACAACAAACAGGCACACACACACACACCCACACACACACAAACATAGGCATTGAATGCACCTACTAGTAAATAATTTAAGGTAAGGAAATAAAATAATAAATAAAAGGCAGAAAATAAATCAAATTAAATAAAAATCAGCTACATGAGTGTTGAAGATGAACTAAACAGGCATTTTTAAATGCAAAGAATGAGGTTAAAGAGCGAATGGATGGAGGAAGATTGTTCCAGTCGGAGGGTGCCTTATAATTAGATGAATATTTTCCAATTTGTTTTTTAACTCTTGGAACATCAAAAATACTTTGATCTGCATGACGTAAATTATAAGAAGACTGAAAAGGAGTTAGATATTGTTTGAGATAGTCTGGATAGCTAAGGTTAATACATTTGAAAATGAACAATAGCCAGTGAAGTTGATGTCGAGAGGATAGGGGAAGCAAGGACAGTTGCTGAAACATAAGACAGTGGTGAGTTCTAAATGGACAACGAAGAATAAGAATAAATTTTCCTTCAATGCCATCTGGACCAGCACTACTGGTAGATGAGAGCTCATTTATGACCTGTTCCACATCAGTCGGATTGACCATTCTGAAGGAAAAGGTACTGTCACTGGACATGTTAACACAATGAGAAATGGAATGAGAAGGAGATTGAACAGGAGGTGATATTGAGAAATGCTGACAGAATGCCTCAGAGATAACAGCCGGATCATTTGTACACACATTGTCAATAAGCATATTAGTTGAAGCAGAATCAGTTTTTCCTAATAGGTTGTTAATTTGCCTCCAAAATTGCTTTGGATTATTAGCACTGTTAGATAGACTATCTTTGTAATAGTTCGATCTAGCATTTCCTTTCTTGTAGTGCAGATATTTATTAAACGTTTGTAAGCATCCCGATCAGCAGACTTTTGAGTACGATGGAATTTCTCCCAAGCTTTGTTCCTCTGTCTGAACAGACTAATCAGTTCTCCATTTACATGGCATTTTACTCGGATCACAGTTGGTGGTGCATGTTTATCAATAACATTCAGTAACTCAGTAGAAAAATAGTCCCAAGCTTCATTCATGAAAGGAATTAAGTTAAGTCTAGCCCAATTAATATTAAGCAAATCTTCAATAAAGTTATCAATATTTAATGCTTTTGTTTGTCGAACTTTAACCAATTTGGGGGAAGACGAGAAGTTTTAATTTTCCAAATACAATATATGATACAGTGGTCACTGAAGCAATATGATAAGACACCTGAGTCCTGGTTCTGTCTGGATGTGTTACCAGAATCAGTCAATAAGAGATTAGAATTAGTGCTGATTCTTGTAGGTTTGGAAATTAATGACGATTCATAATCGGATTTCGGGCAGATGACTCGTAGCAGGGTTTCTTAGCTAATACCCTAGGGCGGTTCAGTCAATTAATGCACCTGCTCAGCGTCCTATTTAAGCCAGGTGCGCAGGCGCTCATTCTCTTTCTTACCTTCAGCGCTCATTCTTCGCCCCACCCTCCTCCCCGGCTTCCACCCTGTGGGCTCCGTAAGGGGGGGTTTTGTTACCCCGAAAGTTTATGGAATCTCTCATGAATTGAACGGAGCCTTATTGCCAAACCAAAAGATGTGAATGCAACTAAAGTATGTGGAAAATGTCAAATAAATATTTCTTACTGCAAGAGTTGTCTGACTGAAACTGTGAGAAATTAGAGCTATTAAAAAGAGTACGTTCAGTAGCAGATGACGGACATAACCAATTTATGTATAAGTCTCCCAACAGGATCATTTCACTTTTACAACCCAAAGATGTAGCAGTAGAAATAACGTTTTTAACTGAGTCAGAGGGTGAAATTGGGGGGTCTGTAAATATTACCAATTATCAGATGTTTGTGATCATGCAAAATTAATTTAATAAACAGGCCTTCAAAACACAATGGTGCCATTTAGGTAAAATGACATGTGACTGTATGTTGAAGACACATATGTAGCTACTCCACCTCCTCTCAACCTTTATCTGCTCTGTACAGAGTGTAATATTCCAGGCTAATGACACTGTCTAAAATATTAGAAGAAAGCCCTGTTTCAGATATGGTGATGACACTAGGTTTATTGTAAACAAGCCAGGCCCTTAGTTGATCTATTTTTGGTAATAGACTCCTCATATTAACATGAATTATTTGAAGACCTTTAACCATAATCAAGGGAACAGGAAAAAGTAAACTGCCATAAACAACACTGCATGAAGCAAATTTGACTAAAAATAACTGAATTAATAATTGCCAGGGGCACAATAACAGTCACACACATGCACAGACATTCACACAAAACACATAATTGAAAAAGCTGGAACATAACTGTTCAAAACCCAGAAATTTATAAAGATAACACGACAACCTCAGTCTGAAATGGAAAAAATAAAAATACAAAAACGTCAGTAATGTTGTAATTTTCAAGTGGAGATTACCACCAGATGGAAATGAGTATTACCAAAAATGAAGAATAGAAAAAAAAGGAGAAAAATCTGCTCAACATCAGCAAATGTAGCTAGTGTAAATATTCAGAGCTGCAAAAAGAGGAATGAAAAGCTGCACGAAACAGATGGAGCAGCGCCTTGCGACATTACGTCATTACAGTAGTAGTTTACGGCAAACAAAGTTTCATATGGCCGTCAGTGTGAATTACAGAAGTTTAGGTAGTTCAAAAGAAAAACAGTAGAGAGATTTTTACTGTCCATACTCAGGGGGACTGTTGGGAAAAATCACGAATGAAGATCTCAGCCTCGTCAGCGAAAGAACAGCTTTTTCCCCTCGACATGGACTCGAAGCGTTGCAGGATATTGCATAGCATATTCAGTATCCAGGTCACGGAGCTTCTTTTTTACCGTAGTAAACAGATGGCGTTTCTCTATCAAACCAGCGCTGAAATCAGGATAGATATGCACTCGATTTCCTTTAAACAGAAGCTCCTTTTTGTCACGGGAGAGGCGAAGAATGTTGAGCTTGTCCTGGAAGTGCAGAAACCTCACGAGGATTGGCCGTGGAGCAGTTTTGGGATTAGGATTAGGTGTTCCAGGAGAACGATGTGCTCTTTCGATGACCAGAGGAGAGGGAAGTTTATCCTGACCAAAAAGTTGAATGAAAAGCTGACCAACGAAGCCGATCATGTCACAGCCCTCAGAACCCTCTGGCACACGAAGAAGGCGAATGTTAGAAGCTCTACTCCGGTTTTCTGCATCTTCAACGTTCTCCGCCAGGTAAGAGTTCTGTTTCTCAAGTTGTTTTATGCGAGTCTCCAGACGAGACAGCCCATCTTGATTGGAACCAATGCGGCCTTCCAGTTCACCCACTGTAGTCTTCATTGAGTTCAGCGAATCTTGCATCTGGTGGACGCTATTATGAATCGTGTCGAGTTTAGCGTCAAAATGAGATAACATCTCATTCTTGCTGCAGAGTCTCAACCAAGGTTTTATTTGTCACAGGTTGACCCATATCCAAGTCCATGTGGTCAAAATGAACAATGACACAGCTTAGTATGTAAATTTTCAATGGACAAATTTCAAAAAGAATCAGCCAGGCATGAAAGCAGCTCAAGTAAGAGTTGAGCAGGTTAGGTAATTGTAAGCACCAGACTGAGGTTTTTATCGGAGCTCACGTCAGCCCTGCTGCACTGTCGGCCATCTTGAACGATCTCTAAGCTGCGCAGAGAACTCTGGATTTGGTGCGAGGGTCCATACACTGCTTTAAGGGCTTCGTAGAACCCCCTGAAGTCGCCAGTGTCAGCACAGCGCTGAGTTCTTTCTGCAAGGATGGTATACCACTCTTTCTTGATTTCTTTGAGTTTGCATTGGGTGTTGCTACACTTATGATGAAAGGCAGCTTTCTTCACAGGGTAAGACGACTGGGCTAGATGAGCCTAATGAGCTACTCTCTTGTTTGCAAGCAATTCCTGTATTACCAGATCATTTTCGTCAAACCAGTCTTTGTTCTGTCTGCTGGAGAATCCAAGTACTTCCTCAAAGGTCTGCCGAATAACAGTTTTGAGTTGCTCCCAGATTGGTTCAGGGGAGGGATCACTTGGGCAGCTAGCCTAGAGTGTAGACTTGCTTGGAAATTTGCCTTGGTTTCTGCTGACTGTAAGCTGCTGATGTTCAATTTCTTCTTTGGCGCTCCACCTTTCTTGGGTTTCGGCTTGAAGTGGAGATTGAGTTTGCAGCGCACAAGGCGGTGATCTGTGTCGCACCCTGTGCTGGGCATCAGTCTGGTATGCAAGACATCTTTAGTATCTCGCTGACGCACTATGATGTAATCAATGAGGTGCCAATGTTTTGACCGTCAAGGTAGTTTTTTAGACTGTCCTTTTGCTGAAACAAGATGCTTGAGATGGTAAGTTGGTGCTCAGTGCAAAGCTTTAGCAGCATGCTCCTGTTGTCAAAACAGTTGCCAACACCATGTTTGCCAAGTGGACCTTTCCAGGTTACTGAATCTTGGCCAACTCTGGCATGGAAGTTGCCAAGGAGCTTCTGCAGCTTCCGCTTGGAGAGTTGGAGCATATATGCTGAAGAGGGTGGCATGATACTTGTTTCTTAGTGGTAGGCGCATGGAGATGATGCGGTCAGAGTGGCCAGTTGGACGGTTTTCCAGTTTTGAGGCGATGGAGTTTCTAACCAAGAAATTGACTCCAGAAAGGTGTCTCTCTGTTACCGGCTTGCCGGACCAAAAGAAGCCTAAGACTGCCTTCCCATGGGAATCGGACTTCACTAAGGGCTGCAATATCGATGGAGAGTCTTGATAGATCGTGCGCAATGAGAGGTAGGAGGGAACCTTTCCTTCATTGATGTTCGACCGCTTCAAAGATTCTCGTTGACCGTGGCCATCCAACAGGGTATGGGAGGAGATGAGCTATGTTTAAGCCATTTTTTCTAGGCCCCTCTACATGTGGAGCAAGCAGTGCATCCTTAAAAAAGGCGACTTGGTCGTTCAGGGTGTTGCTGAGTGTTGCTGTCATCTCCTTGCTTCAGCAACAGGCGACCAATATCCTGAACCGCCTGCATGCAGGATTGGAGCTGCGGCTGCCAGTAGCATCTTCCACCTCTCGTTCTTGCCCTGTTCCCATTGCTACAGGAATTAGGGAGTAAGTGGCAAGTGGACGTGGACTTGTCCTTCAAGCCTGCGTAGTGGGATTTTAAGGTGAAGTGCAGTGTGCGCAGTCCCGGCCCCACCCTTTATACCCGTGGTTCATCTGTAGTGGCCTAGCAAGCTAGGACGGTGACAGCGAGGTCCATGGATCATAGGTTTTATATCAGACTGTCCTTGTCCTGGCCTCTGGCTCAATAACCTTCCTCGGAGGCGCGAGAAATATGTTGGTCGGTGACCTCAGGATGAGGTTCTAAATAAAGCCGACCAGAAATCGATGGATGTCATGCAGACATTTCCGGGTTGAACGATTAATTGATACCCTGAAGATGGAGGCTAAGGGTGCACTAGCACTTGCCCGAGGTGCACACCCAGGCTAGTGGAGGGAAGGAGACGCCTTACTACTCCATTCTAGTCTGGCTCCAAGCTAGCAACCTTCAATCTTCACAGGAACCAAAAACATATTTCAGTCAGACAAATTCTTGCAGTAGAATACATTTATTTTCACATACTTAATCTACATCTTAGTTGGCATTCACAACCTTTGATTGGCATAAGGCTCCGTACAATTCCATGAGGTAATTTCCATAAACTTTAGGGTAAGAAACCCCGAACCACAGGTGGAAGCCGGGGAGGAGGGTGGGGCGACAAATGCAGCGCTGCGGAAAGAAAGAGAATGAAAGGCTGCACACCTGGACTTAAATAGGATGCTGAACAGGTGAGTTAATTAACTACCGCCCTGGGGGGGGGAAGAGACTGCCGAATTTGGCTGCCTGAAAGGCGAATTCATTCGCTATTTTGGCCGCCTGCTTGATATACTTTGCTGCTGCAGCTCCATGTCTTCACCTGGTGGAGGGAGAGCAAGCCGCTGATGGCAGCTTCCTCTGCCTCCCACTGCTGTCTGACTGCATTCACCTGAATCTGAGAGGAAACACAAGAGAAGAGCCAATCACTGGAGGAGCAGCTGATCTGTTGGTGAAGGAGGATCAGAGCTAATGATGATGAGGGATTCCTCTGCAGGTGAAGGTGTGTGTGAGCATATGTGGATCCAGTGAATCCAGCTGCATGGATCAGTGGGAGGAGCCACAGGAGGGAGCCCCTCCCTCTAAAAGCAGAGATGGTAACCATGACAACCAGAGCAAAGCTCAGAGGTGAGATGAACATCTCCAACTGTCCATGATCTTCTCCATGTCAGAGCTCAGGACTCACACCAGTAACCTGCAATCTTCACAGGAACCAACCTGGACCTGGATCTGGATCCAGCTGGGGATCCAACAGGAGTGACAGATCAAAGGATTCTAATCCTAACTTCAAAGGCATCCATTCAGGGCTGGAAAAGTAAGGGTTTGTCAGAGTCAGAAGTTTGAAGGTCTTCATGTTGTCATAAATGTAACATTCAAAGTGAGCATGAACAACAGGAAAGATGAAGTATTGATTGAAGTTTGAATCTATTCAGACCTCAAATAGAAAGTTTGGTTCTGAATAACAATCATACATTTCTACAGTTTGTTCCTCTTGTCTACAGCTTCAATCAGCTTCTAAAGATGAGCTTGTTCTCTAAATGCAGAGGAGGGAGCCAGATTTAAGAAACAGATTGAATGCAGTTGACTAAGTAACTCTAATTAATCTGTGAGTCAGAATGAATGTTGGAATCATTGCTGTTCTGGAAACAACAGCATTCATGATGCATTTATGATCCAAGATGATCCAAATCCAAAAGAACTCATCAAACACTATCATGAAAGAAACTCATTTCTAACAAACCATGTGTTTTTCTACCAGGATCCATCAGAGACTCAGAACTGGATCTGGATCTGAACCCAGCTGTGTTTCCTTCAGGAGTGACCAGTCAAAGGATGGTCTCATCAACTTTAAATCATTGTCTGGTGCAGAGAGGTGAGCAGTATGGAAACATTCTTTCTCACAGACATTTTTATCTTCATGTTTGCAGCAGTGAGTGCTGGAGCTTTTCCACAAACACAGAATAGATCTTGTAGATTCTACTGAGTGTTTGCAGGACACCAGTGAGTTCAGTAGAATCTGATTGTTGCTGATTCTCCACAGACTAGACCAGCAGAGCTCAGAGACTCCCAGTGGTCCGTCTGTCCAGCAGCATCAAACACAGCTGGACTCCATCTTTCTGGTCTGTACATGAACAACAACTACTTTCCATCATTCTGTCCACAGTCGTCTCCATGCTGCACTTTGCAGACCAGTGGATTGTCAGAGTGTCCAACATGGAGCTGATGTTGGGCTCCATGACTTCACTCTGATTGGCTCATTCATCTGGAATTCTGTTGCAGCTGCTGGAGGACAACATTGTCACTTTTGTCAAGAAGGAGCTGAAGAAGATCCAGAAGCTTCTGAGTCACAGGGAGGAAGAGGAGGAGCTGGAGGCTGAAGACGAAGAGCAGAGGAGCAGCAGAGAGTCAGTGATGAAGATCACAGTGAACTTCCTGAGGAGAATGAAGCAGGAGGAGCTGGCTGATAGACTGCAGAGCAGTAAGAGGATTTCTCTGAAGGTTTCAGCTGCTGAGAAATGAAGATTTCCTGATGTCTCAACAGGGATTCAAACCCTCATCATTCAGGACTGCAGAGACTTGATTTACTGTTTGTTGTCTTCATTCAGGATCTGCTGCTGCAGTTTGTCGCCATGAAGTCCAATCTGGTCTGAAGAAGAAGTTCCAGTGTGTGTTTGAGGGGATGGCTAAAGCAGGAAGCCCAACCCTTCTGAATGAGATCTACACAGAGCTCTTCATCACAGAGGGAGGAAGAGGAGAGCTGAATGAAGAACATGAGGTCAGACAGATTGAAGCAGCATCCAGGAAAGCAGACAGAGCAGAAACAAGCATCAGACAAGAAGAGCTCTTCCAACTCCCAGCTGGAAGGCCAGAACCAATCAGAACCGTGATAACTAAGGGAGTGGCTGGCATTGGGAAAACAGTCTTAACACAGAAGTTCACTCTGGACTGGGCTCAAGGCAAAGCCCACCAGAACCTCCACTTCACATTTCCATTCACTTTCAGACAGCTGAATGTGCTGAAAGAGAAGAAGTTCAGCTTGGTGGAACTTGTTCATCACTTCTTCCCTGAAACCAAACAAGCAGGGATCTGCAGCTTTGAAGACTTCCAGGTCCTCTTCATCTTTGATGGTCTGGATGAGTGGCGACTTCCTCTGGACTTCCACAAGACTCGGATCCTGAAGGACCCTAGAAAGTCCACCTCAGTGGCTGATCTGCTGACAAACCTCATCAGGGGGGACCTGCTTCCCTCTGCTCTCCTCTGGATAACCACACGACCTGCAGCAGCCAATCAGATCCCTCCAGGATATGTTGACATGGTGACAGAGGTCAGAGGGTTCAATGATCCACAGAAGGAGGAGTACTTCAGGAAGAGGTTCAGAGATGAAGAGCAGGCCAGCAGGATCATCTCCCACATCCAGAGATCCCGAAGCCTCCACATCATGTGCCACATCCCAGTCTTCTGCTGGATCACTGCTACAGTTCTGGAGGATCTGCTGAAGAGCAGAGGAAGAGGAGAGCTGCCCAAGAGCCTGACTGAGATGTACATCCACTTCCTGGTGGTTCAGGCCAAAGTCCAGAAGGTCAAGTATGATGGAGGAGCTGAGACAGATCCTCACTGGAGTCCAGAGAGCAGGAAGATGATGGAGTCTCTGGGAAAACTGGCTTTTGAGCAGCTGCAGAAAGGAAACCTGATCTTCTATGAATCCGACCTGACAGAGTGTGGCATCGATGTCAGAGCAGCCTCAGTGTACTCAGGAGTGTTCACACAGGTCTTTAGAGAGGAGAGAGGCCTGTACCAGGACAAGGTCTTCTGCTTCATCCATCTGAGTGTTCAGGAGTTTCTGGCTGCTCTTCATGTCCACCGGACCTTCATCACCTCCAAACTCAACCTCATGGAGGAAGAACAGAAAAAGTCTTGGTTTTCTTTTCTTTCTAAAACCAGTCCAGTCCAGTTGTACCAGAGTGCTGTGGAGAAGGCCTTACAGAGTCCAAACGGACACCTGGACTTGTTCCTCCGCTTCCTCCTGGGTCTTTCACTGCAGACCAATCAGAGTCTCCTACGAGGTCTGCTGACTCAAACAGGAAGTAGCTCACAGACCAATCAGGAAACAGTCCAGTTAATCAAGAAGAAGATCAATGAGGATCTGTCTGCAGAGAGAAGCATCAACCTGTTCCACTGTCTGAATGAACTGAATGATGGATCTCTAGTGGAGGAGATCCAACAGGTCCTGAGGTCAGGAGGTCTCTCCACAGAAGAACTTTCTCCTGCTCAGTGGTCTGCTCTGGTCTTCATCTTACTGTCATCAGAAGAAGATCTGGAAGAGTTTAACCTTTGGAAATACTCTGGTTCAGAGGAGGCTCTTCTGAGGCTGCTGCCAGTGGTCAAAGCCTCCAACAAAGCTCTGTAAGAACTCTCATGAAAATCACCTTCAGTGAACAAATGAATCTGATGGAAACATGAAAGATTCAATAACTGCTGTCTGTCTTTGTTTTCTGCAGACTGATAGACTGTAATCTGTCAGAGAGAAGCTGTGCAGCTCTGTCCTCAGTTCTCAGCTCTCAGTCCTCCAGACTCAGACTTCTGGACCTGAGTAAAAACAACCTGCAGGATTCAGGAGTGAAGCGACTGTCAGCCGGACTGGAGAGTCCAGACTGTAAACTGGAGACTCTCAGGTCAGCTTTCATTCAAATGTTGATTCTCTACAGTGTTTTTCAACCAGTGTGCTGTGAGAGATGATCAGATGTGCTGCTGGAAATGACTCATTTTTACTGATCTAAAACATTTACCATCTCCAGAATATCAGCTCCATGTTCATCAAATAGGTCCATGTTTCACTCTGACGCTTTTGTGGAGCTCTTTGTAGTAGAAATACACCGGATCTCTCAGCATCTTCCATGTCTTTCATGAGGAGGATGAGAAAAACTTTTGACGGTAGCTCCTCCCACTCGCAGCGGGAGACTCAGGTTTAGAAACACACTTTTGGAGGAACGTCCAGCAGCCACTTTGATTGGTGGACTTGAACCTGATGCGGTTAAATCAAAAGTGGAGGACATGATTTAAGTGGGGGGATAGAGGGGAGGGCCATGGCACACGTCTGTGTAGAACTCAGTGACGTGTGGTCAGGTGAGGTTAGTGAGGCAGAGCCTCACCTGTCATAATGGTGATGAAATAGAAAAAGGTCAATGAAGTCAATCTTCTTTCCACTGATCTGTGTTAAATCTCCATTTTCAGTCCAGTTTTCCACAGTTTGTGAGGTTCAAATCTCTGAATTAGAGTGTTGATCACAGACGGAGCTGAATCTCCTGGTGAGGCTCTGGAGCTGCTGAGCCTCATGTCTGACTGCAGGACTCAATGTTAACAGAGACTAAACACTGCTGTAGGCCTGCAGAAAGGGGGCAGACGTGAGCTGACAGCTGCTTTGTAGCTACACTGCTGCCGTAGAAACAGAATAAGAACGTCTGTCTCCATAGAGGAGAAACTCCTATAAAATAAAGGAAAATAAGGAAAACTTTCCAACAGATCATAGAGATTTTAGTGGAGAAGGATCCACACATGGACTCATAAAGTAAGGACAAACATGTCTTTAATGTTTGTTTTTTAGAAATAACATGGGAGTAAGTGGATACAAATGGAAATAAATCATTTATTTTAGGATCATTTTCACAAAAAACATTTGTTAACTGATTAAAGCTCCAGAATTTTAAGTTAGAAAAATACCAGAAATGGTTACTGAGGGTCAAATGTAAGCTGAACACATCTGTACTGTAATTTGTTTACAGTAAATATGAATAATTTCTCCCCAAGAAGAGTGTTCTATCCATGTCTATGACAGAAATATGATCTGGTGTGTATTTTAGAAGCTGTTAGCTGCTGTTGGATGGATGCTGAAATATTCAGTTCTTTCATTGTAAATCTGACTCCAGAGGAGTCGGTGCCTCACCAGCATCAACCTCACCACACGTCTGTGTAGAACTGGACTAATTTCTGTGTTCTGGAAATAAAACAGGAATCCATCCCAGAACTGCAGATTTCAATGGACAAACAGTTGCAGCAGATTTCTGAGCCACAGAGCAGCAGCTCCTCATGCAGAGATATGAAGAGGTCAACCTGCAGCAGACTGACAGGTCTTTCCCACAGACCTGGTTCTGGTTCTTCTGCAGAACCCAGCCTGGATCAGAACCTCTGCAGGTAGTTTCTGGATGAGGCTGGGGGCGGGGCTACCTGGCCAGAGAAAGGTTGAAACCAGGGGTCAGCAACGTTTGTGACATGAAGTTTCAGTTTCACATTTTCTCCAGAACAACTAGTGCCGTCACCAACAATAATGTGAACTCTGATCCAAAGAAACACAGAAACATTTCCAATAGATCTGACATTTACTGTCATTCACAAACAGCAGATAAAAATGTTTAAAGGTATTTTGGCATTAACTCTAAAAAGTACTTTCATAACAATATTACAAGGAAAATAGGTCAAAGTTGAAATAGTACTGCAACTATGTTTGAAATCATAAGTACTGCATTTGTGTCTGTCAGACCTACAGCAATAGGATTGGATACTTCAGAACAAAATACCATCAATATTTGTAAAAACTTCACAACCATCAACATGAAAAAATAAGATTATTTAGTCTGATTTATCTTTTGTTCCATTACAAGACAGAGGAACTGAATGTCAGTTCATTCTGTCATGGTGCTTTGATTACATGTAAAATTACATGTTTTTACTTTTTCCTTAGTTTGATCATTATAGTTATATTATAATATAGTTATAGACATTTTCCACAATTGGACAGAGTCATTTTTTTGTTAGTGGTGATCAGTCTTAGTATTAATTTTAAATCTTGTGACATTTGCAAGAACAGACAGAAAGTCTGGGTTTAACCTGTTACCCCCCTGCGTGTCTCCGTCTGTCTATGGCAAACAAAAGGCGTCACAAATCACCAGGACAAGTTTTGTAAAAAATGCTTTTTAAGCACATTTTAAAGTAGAACATAATTTACACAGTTTTGTGTTTTCCTAAGATGGATGTAAAAAGTGGCGTTTTATCACGAACAAACCACACGTCCAGAATGGCGTTCTGATGTGTCACATATGGACGTCAAAAATGCTGTAATGTTAATGAATCCATAGTTGTCTGCTATGGTCTAGAGGTTAAAGCAGCTGAACTTTATGTTTAACTCATGTGGAAATTGTGAGTTTGACTCCACAGGATACACAAATGTGTGTTATTTTTTTCTTTTGCAGACTTTTAGTGACAGAATTATATCTTTATTACATCTGTGTCTGAATGGGAGGGTGACTGAAAGGAGCTTTGTTCATGTTTTTAGGTCAAAGTCATAAAAGAAATTGCTAAACAGGGCCCCCCATGCATAATTCATTCAACTTTATGTTTTCAGGTTTAAGTGAAGTCCAAACACAATTTCTGAACAGCCCCCTCATGCATAATTCATTTTCATTTCCAGGTGGTCATGATTTTTCATCCAGAATCTCTCCTGAAATGTCATCTGTCAGTGTCTCATCAGGGCGTGTCCCACCTGACTGAATGGACCAAGTTCCTGGACCTCCAGCTGCATCACTGCTCCTGAACACACTTTTCTGTCTCATTGCAGGTTGATGGACTGCAGTTTGTCAGAGATCAGCTGTAAACTTCTGGTCTCAGCTCTGAAGAAAAACCCGTCCAATTTGACAGAACTGGACCTGAACTGGAACCAGAACCTGCAGGATCCAGGAGTTCTACATCTGTGTGGTTTTCTGGAGAGTCCAGACTGCAGACTGCAGACTCTGAGGTCAGACTCCATGTTTCAGTTGTGTTCACATCAATATGATGAGTCCAGATGACTGACTGATGACATGACTACAGAGTGATGACTGACCCCCCATTCCCACCTCACCGTATGCTGCTGCTGAGACTCTGAGGCTCCTTTTTCTCTTTTTTTCAGAGGTTCTCATGTAGATCTAGTCTGAAAGTAATCCTGTCCACAGAGGAATGTTTTCAGTCTAACTTTGAATGTAGAAACTGAATCTGCCTCTCTTCCATGAGCTGGGAGCTTATTCCATAAAACAGGGGCTTGGTGGCTAAACGCTCTACCTCCAACTGTACTTTTACTAATTCTAGGAATCACAAGCAGTCCTGCATTTAGTGAGTGAAGTGTTCTGATTGGATGGTAAGGGACTATGAGGTCTTTGATATAGGATGGGTTCATACCATGTAAGGCCTTATAGGTTAACAGGAGGATCTTGAACTGGATTCTAGAATCAACTGGGATCCAGTGAAGTGAAACTAACACCGGAGTGATGTGATCTCTTCTGCTAGTTCCTGCTAACAATCTAGCTGCTGCGTTCTGCACAAGCTGGAGACTTCTTCAGGAACTCTTAGGACACGCTGCTAACAAGGAGTTACAGTAATCCAGTCTAGACGTAACAAACGCATGGATGAGTTTTTCAGCATCACTCTTAGAAAGTAGATATCTGATCTTAGCAATATTGAACAGGTAAAAAAAATGCAGATTTCCATGTCTGAGATCTGTGAGCCTTAAATGCTAAATCCTGGTCAAATCAAAGCTCTTCAGAACTTGTCTCTGGGTAAATGGTCTGGCTGAAGCGCTGATCTCCTCTGCCATGATCAAACTTGCTTCACTTTGTGATTCTTGTTTCCGTCTCGTCCGTCCTTCTCAGATTCAGATGGTTCAAGACGTACAAAAATGAAATGTGCAGTTGGGAAATGAAAAGACACAGTAGAGTCTGCATGAATGTTCAAACCTTTATCAAAAGGGGAGAGGTGGAGAAACACGACCTGTTAGGCTCTGTGGAGGTCCACTCTCTCTGTCCTCAAGGCTAAAAGCAAAGCTTTTTTTTCAGTGAGGGAAGATGAAAACATACTAAATACATCATCAGAATGGTATGTTTCAGATATACTCACTTTTATAACACTAAAAAGGTCGGGGGGGATGCACAGAGTGCAAAACTCATTGACTTATTTTCCGTCATTGTCATTACATGATGTCATGGTAGAGGTGCTATATAAACTCATCATCCTCTCCCTCTCTTTCACTCATGGTTCAGAGACTTAAGCTTAGTAGGACAAAATAACTCAGCAAAACACAGTAAAACAACTAAACAGCTAAACACATTTGGTCAAAAACCAACACTTAAACCCAAATCCGTCCAGACAGGCAAAGGGAATGGTATCCCACAATCCCTTGCGGTGCCGATCTAATATAACACTTTTATTTCAGACTCAGATGTGGGCCATAGAAAAAATGTACAAATACAGCATACATAATAAAAAGTAAAAAGATATAAATTAAAAAGAGTATAATCGCTGTATCCAGTGTTTCCTCAGGGCAGAAGTGTAGCAGCATGAGCTTCTTTTGGGATCAGTCAGAGACATGATGATTGAGTTCTTAGATTTGTCCAGACGTTCCATGAGGCTGTATGTTAGCTTACGCAGTAGAGCTTCACAGGTGGGGATGTGAGCATCCACAAACAGCTGACTGGCTCTGGACCACCTGGGCACCTGTAGCAGAAGCCTAAAGGCATCATTATAGGCCACTAAGAATCCATGGAATAACCCATAGTCCATAGTTCCTCCAAAGAGGAGCCGTATACAGAGGAGTGCAGTAAGCTCTGAACAGTGAACACTTCACTTGAAGAGAACATGCACTGAATTTTCTCATCAGCATGTTTGCCTGAGCATAGAGTTTACAGTACTGTCTCTGAATGTCTATCATCCCTCCAATCATCAGTAATGAAATGTCCAAGATACTTGATAGATGAGGTTTGTTCCAGAGGCGTTCCACAAAGCTTAAAAACAGGACAGTTTACATTTCTGTCGTCTTTGGTCCTTACAATCATTACATTGTTTTTGGAGGGATTGTATTTTATATCAAAGTCTCTGCCATAGTCAGAACAAACTTTTAAAAGTGTTTGTATCCCAGCACTGCAGGGGCTAAAAATGACAAGGTCATCAGCATACATAAGATGATCAAAGGTTTGACATCCAACAACACACCCAGTTTTGCACAGATTCAGATTAGTGGATAGATCATGAATATACATGAATAAAAATGGAGAAAGGATCCCTCCCTGTTGAACACCATTGTTTACATAAAAAGGCTCAGACAAAGTATTGCCCCATTTGACTACCATTGTTTGATTAGCGTACCAGATAGCCAGGAATCGTACCAGATATTTTGGCACACCTCCATTAATTAGCTTCTGAAATAGCTTAAAGTTACACCTACTTAATTGAATTAATTTGAATGAAAGTAAAATAACTGTCTGATGTTATTTTTAAACTGACTTAACAAAAAATAATTTTTATCTATCTTAACTGAAGCAAATAATTAAGTTAGATCAAAGTAAAAAGTTTCTCTTTAAACATCCATATATGGTCTTATCAGCCTCTCACGGTGGAAAAAGTATTATCTGAGCTTCTTCATCCACTAAATCATCTTCAAATGGACACGCCATGCTGCTGCACCTCTCTGAAAACAAACTAACCTTCAACTAAACCTGCTCCAGACCAGGTTAAGTTCAGAGCATGGGTTGCCATGGCAACTTGACATACCCTGAAACATACCTCCATTTCTGGAACTGAAAGCTGAGGTTATCCACTTCCTTAGTGTGAGGGATCGAGCGGCCAAAGAGGAAAACAGAAGTTTATCAAAAAATGAAAAAAGATGAACAAACTGGGCCCTTAAAAGAGGTCAACAGAAACATAATTAACTCAGGCAATAACATTAACTTAACCAACTGAACAGACCAAGTAACAGAAACAAACTGACCCAACCAAAGACGCAACAGGGGAACATATATAGTGGCTGATCAGACCACTTGAGAAACATGGGGGGAGACTAACATGACTACACAGACATTTAACAAAGACAATAAAGACAAGACTAAACACAAAACTTGGTCTCTTAGTGGAAAAGAAAAATCATCAAAAGTGTAACAAAATGAATAATAACCAACAGAAACAAAGCAGATAAACATTAAATAAGTCCATGGTTTCTCCCCTGGAGGCTTCAGTAGATGGTGCCTGCCCAATTGCCTGACTGGAGTACTTAAAGGCTGTGAAGACTTGACCTCCTCCTCTGCCAGTCCTCACAGCACAGCTCCAGGAGCAGAACCTCAGCCACACCCGTAGCGACCAGTAACACCCTCAGCACTGGCAACTCAAAAACAGGTGACATTAATTAAACAGACCAAAATAAGTAAACTAAACAAATGTACATGTGCTACAAATAGTTGAAAATAGATAATAAATGTATATTTTAATGCAAAGAAATGTGTGCATTTTTTTTAAGAATAATGAATCTGAAATAATAAATTAAAAAGAAAGTGCGCAATGCTGAGGGGAGGTTACCACCATTTTGTTTGTGTGTGTGGCAGGGTATGCTGCCATCACACTTAGCCTCAAACTTACCGTGGGAGCTAGCAGAACCTGCTTTCTGGAATACCCCCCAGAGTCTCCTGAGTCTCACCACTAGGGGAGCTCCAGCCCTATTCTTGGGGTGGGGAACATAGGAGCAAATGACTCCTGTGGCTAGAAACCCAGGGATTATTCTGCCCTGTGTGGGTTGAGCCTTTGAGGGAAACTGATGGATCAGCTGCTGCCTGGAGGTCCTGGTGGACCCGTGTCAAAGTCACTGTGGTTCAGCTGCTGCATGGAGGTCCTGGTGGACCCGTGTCAAAGTCACTGTGGTTCATCTGCTGCCTGGAGGTCCTGCTGGAGCCGTGTCAAAGGTCACTGTGACATAATGTCCTAAGAAATCTACTTGTCTTGACACACCTACAGTTTTTGCAAACTTTACACCCTGTAGCCTCTAAATGACTAAGAATTACGCCTGTGTCGTCTAAACATGCATCAAGTGTTTCAGCTGTTATCAGAATTTCATCCACATACTGGATGAGAGTGACGTTGGCTTCCAGGGGACAGTCAGAAAGCACCTCCTTTAATACCTGATGGAAAATTCCTGGACAGATTGAGAACCCCTGTTGAAAACACGTGTAACACATCTGCTGGGTCTCACACGTGAATGAGAAGATGTCTACACTCAGGAAATAGAGGCAGACAGAAAAAAGAAAAAACATCAGTGAGGTCAATGCATGTAAACCAAGAGTGGGAGTGGTCCAGTTCAGTCAGGGCTACGTATGGATTAGGATCAGAAACGGTTGAAGAGCTCCAAATGTTATCTACAGAGGGTAAATTGGTGGGTAATTTACCGACCCATCATCTGTGGTGCTCTGAGCCCACAGATGAGGTGGCTGTCAGTCAATTAAGGCCTTCATCAGGGGATGGTCAGTCTGTACACGTCCATGATGGAGAGTTTCCTGAACGTGTTCTAGGGGGGCTGTGTCCTCCCCCAACCATGATGTGATGAGTCTCTGCTATGGGAGAAAACCAGACTTGGGACATCTGGGGCGTTTTAACACTCCACCAAATTCTTTAGACTGATGTTTGGGACGCACTGTGAGGGAAAGGAGGGGTTCTCTATCAGCTGACATCAGAAACCACGCCATGTGAGAGGGTGTGAGCTGAGCTTCTCCTGTTACTGTCCTTCTGTTAGGGCCTTCCTTCCAGGTTTTCTCATTTCTATCTTTAAAAAATGAGGGGGGATCAGACGGGGAGACGTTGGGCTCAAGGCTGGAGATCCAAGGTTTCCACTTCAGAAAAGCTGACAGAAAACCTTCATGCTCTGTGGTTTCTGGATTTAGTAATCCCCAGTACCAGTCTGCCAGTGGCTCCTCTGTTGGACCAATCAGGAACTGCGCCTCATTTACTGAGAAAAATAAGTTGTTCAATGAACATAAAAAAATATTTAAAGGATTTCCACGTAATAAAATAGTTTTCATTGAACAATAAGCAGTTTTGTTAGTGTAACTCCATATGTTCATGTTCAGTGAATGAAATTTATTTGAGCAAACATAACTTATTTAGCTATATTAAATCTAACATAATAAAATCTAATTAGAACAACATAATTTGTTCATGTTAATAACATTATTGTAATTTTCATCAAGTTTTCACAATTGAAATAAATCTGACCAACAAAATTGCTCATTGTTCAGACAACAAAATTAAATCATGTGGAAATCCTTTCAATATTATATTTACTTTCAACTACAGAAAAAATATTGTGTTAAATGAGCTATGTGTCATTTAAAGACACAAAAGTCAAATAACGGTGAAGACAACAATGAGCTTTAATACATTTATTTTTCCAAAACTGTGCCACAGTTGAATGCAAAGGCCACTACAACAAAAGTCAAAAAGACTGAAGGAGCATCTAAATAATAATAATAAACCAAATCAAATCATGTCCTAACATTTCAAAAGACTTATATGGCTGTAAGAAAATAAATATGAAAATGTGCACAAAATAACTATAGTTTTACCATTATAGCGTATACTGAGTTTATAAAACTCAGTATAATGACAAAAAATAAATATTTAAAAAAAGGGAACACTTTTTAACATCTGCCCATCATATTTGAGGTGATAATACTGAACAATTCCTTCTGCCCTTTAACGGGATAGTGCTGTTTTGAGTACTTGTACTTTGTTGGATAACTTGTTGCTATCCAAACCATTATAATCTTCTGCAGAACCTCAAAAGTGTATTTCAAATCTGGTGGGTAGCTGAGTTTAAGAGCATACACAGTAACAAACAGCATTGATACTGCAAGACTTTCACATTTGAAGTCGTTCATGACTTTCACTCCTTCCAAAATAATCCTGACATTCTCAAGGTCATCACTTGGGTCTGCACCAGTGTGTCGGATGGCAAAGATCCCCAATCCTGTCTCTGCCAGAGCCTCTTCTGTGTTTTCATCACTCTGTAAAACAAAGGGAAAAGAAGGGTAGATTCCATAAAAATGTAAACAAGTAAAAAAGAAAAACTACAGTATAACTACTTTCATCAAAAGTAAACTTTTTTTGTATAAATGTACACAAAAAATAATTGGTGCCCCTGTGTTCATAACAGACAAACGCATAATGGTTCCAGAAAAGAAAAAACACCAGAAAATGTCTTCCTTCCATTTTCTGGTGCTCCCTTTAGGACTGAACTTTGCATCCTGTCACTCCTCAAACCATCCTTCTGTCTTCCTTCTCTACATCCATGAAAGCCTCTTAAGTCTTCCTCTAGGCCTCATTCCTGATAGCTCCAACTTCAGCATCCTTTTACCAAAATCCTCACTGTTCCTTCTCTCAACGTCACAAAACCATCTCAATCTGCATATTTCTACAGAATATCTATCCATTAAGGGTGGATATTAGCTGTCTGCAGGTGAAAAATGTCAAGAACAAGAAGGTAGGCCATGTGAAATTTTAACAGACCGTCAGTACAAAATGTAAAGATCCTGGCCGGACTAGTGAGTTCACCAGCAAAAATGATCATGTAAATGGATTATTACTAGCATGCTGCAGGGGACGC